>JBAIZL010000001.1:80818872-80846372 GCA_036971475.1 Prosapia bicincta | reverse complement strand
CTAAGCTCTCGAATGACTCAAAGTAGCAGATTCCAAGCACGCATTTTGGAGAAGATATTAAGTAAAAACTCTTGACTTGTACACAAGCCGGCGATCTCTTTGAATATTGGGATTTATCTATTTAGAACCAATAAAACCTTCTAACGCCTTAAAAAGAATTATTAGAAAATGTCTTATGGGCTATGTATTTACAACTATACAAACACATTTAATTTATAGGTTCTTTTTTTTTGTAGATAGTAGTCTTAACATACTCATCTTAATTTCCGTTTGCATATTTGTGTATTTTTGAGTACACTTTTCTGCCTTTCCTATAGTGTCAGGTTATTAAAGGCAGAAAAATGTATTCAAATATACTGTAATCTTAATATGTATGGCCTAAAGTATGTTTCTCACTTAATATTTCTGACCCTGGTTTATTATATCAGTATATTGTAATAAACACGTGTAAACAATAAAAATCAATTTTTACGACAAAAATGGTAATCTTATCGTACATACCAAAGGTAAATATTAAAAGATTATAATCAATATCTCACTAAACATTATATTATATGTACAGATCGGTTTCGGTTACTTTATTAGTGACGGGTGAACACTAATTGTTCGTCTTTTACCTTTTAATATTTACCTTTAACGAATTGTTGTCACTAGCAAAGCTGTAATTAACTATATATTATTCCATTATATATACTTCGGCAACCCCGTTAGTTCCTGTTTGTGTACATTGGTTGTGTATAACCACGATGCCAATGTGGTTGCCATTTGTTATGAGATAAAACATTTTTATTACTTATTACACATGTATATTACTCGCGGCCAGACTTTTTGTTAACTAAAGGTTGTTAAATTGTTCTCCAAGTGTAAGTTAACAATTTAACAACCTTTAGTTAACAAAAAGTCTGCTCGCAAGTAATAACAAAGCGTAATAAGTAATTAACAACCAGCTCGTAACTGCATAAAACTACTGCGACGTAATGTTTAACATAAATAAACCAAACCCCTATACCACAAATAACTTTTTCTTTGATTTAAAACCTATAGCTTTTTTATTTAAAAATATAGATATTTTTATTGTAAATCCCTTCTAAGGATTATTGCTATGCAATCAAAATGTAAATAAGGTTTTAAATAAAAGAAAAAAGTTATTTGTGGTGTAGAGGTTTTATTTATTTATATTAACCAGCTCGCAACAATATTTTGATGTTTGTATTGTGAGAATTGAGTATTAGTGCTTTTTGAAAATATTTTATATTTTTTGTAATTAACCTTATGTAGATTTCAATTGAAAAACAATCATTTTCGCAGGAAATTAATCCATTAAATCCAGATTTTAATAAAAACGTTTATTAGTAGGGAATAGGTTTATTTGTTTAAATTAAAAATTACATAATAGTGGATCAAGGGTGTTATTAGTGCTTGCCTGCACGCTAAGATAAATATAATTTGGGAATAGGTTTATTTGTTTAAATTAAAAATTACATAATAGTGGATCAAGGGTGTTATTAGTGCTTGCCTGCACGCTAAGATAAATATAATTTGGGAATAGGTTTATTTGTTTAAGTTAAAAATTACATAATAGTGGATCAAGGGTGTTATTAGTGCTTGCCTGCACGCTAAGATAAATATAATTTGGGAATAGGTTTATTTGTTTAAATTAAAAATTACATAATAGTGGATCAAGGGTGTTATTAGTGCTTGTCTGCACGCTAAGATAAATATAATTTGGGAATAGGTTTATTTGTTTAAGTTAAAAATTACATAATAGTGGATTAAAGGTGTTATTAGTGCTTGCCTGCACGATAAGATAAATATAATTTGGGAATAGGTTTATTAGTTTAAATTAAAAATTACATAATAGTGGATCAAGGGTGTTATTAGTGCTTGCCTGCACGATAAGATAAATATAATTTGGGAATAGGTTTATTAGTTTAAATTAAAAATTACATAATAGTGGATCAAGGGTGTTATTAGTGCTTGCCTGCACGATAAGATAAATATAATTTGGGAATAGGTTTATTAGTTTAAATTAAAAATTACATAATAGTGGATCAAGGGTGTTATTAGTGCTTGCCTGCACGATAAGATAAATATAATTTGGGAATAGGTTTATTAGTTTAAATTAAAAATTACATAATAGTGGATCAAGGGTGTTATTAGTGCTTGCCTGCACGATAAGATAAATATAATTTGGGAATAGGTTTATTAGTTTAAATTAAAAATTACATAATAGTGGATCAAGGGTGTTATTAGTGCTTGCCTGCACGATAAGATAAATATAATTTGGGAATAGGTTTATTAGTTTAAATTAAAAATTACATAATAGTGGATCAAGGGTGTTATTAGTGCTTGCCTGCACGATAAGATAAATATAATTTGGGAATAGGTTTATTAGTTTAAATTAAAAATTACATAATAGTGGATCAAGGGTGTTATTAGTGCTTGCCTGCACGATAAGATAAATATAATTTGGGAATAGGTTTATTTGTTTAAATTAAAAATTACATAATAGTGGATCAAGGGTGTTATTAGTGCTTGCCTGCACGATAAGATAAATATAATTTGGGAATAGGTTTATTAGTTTAAATTAAAAATTACATAATAGTGGATCAAGGGTGTTATTAGTGCTTGCCTGCACGCTAAGATAAATATAATTTGGGAATAGGTTTATTTGTTTAAATGAAAAATTACATAATAGTGAATCAAAGGTGTTATTAGTGCTTGCCTGCACGCTAAGATAAATATAATTTGGGAATAGGTTTATTTGTTTAAATTAAAAATTACATAATAGTGGATCAAGGGTGTTATTAGTGCTTGCCTGCACGCTAAGATAAATATAATTTGGGAATAGGTTTATTTGTTTAAATTAAAAATTACATAATAGTGGATCAAAGGTGTTATTAGTGCTTGCCTGCACGCTAAGATAAATATAATTTGGGAATAGGTTTATTTGTTTAAATTAAAAATTACATAATAGTGGATCAAAGGTGTTATTAGTGCTTGCCTGCACGCTAAGATAAATATAATTTGGGAATAGGTTTATTTGTTTAAATTAAAAATTACATAATAGTGGATCAAAGGTGTTATTAGTGCTTGCCTGCACGCTAAGATAAATATAATTTGGGATTAGGTTTATTTGTTTAAACTAAAAATTACATAATAGTGGATCAAAGGTGTTATTAGTGCTTGCCTGCACGCTAAGATAAATATAATTTGGGATTAGGTTTATTTGTTTAAATTAAAAATTACATAATAGTGGATCAAAGGTGTTATTAGTGCTTGCCTGCACGCTAAGATAAATATAATTTGGGAATAGGTTTATTTGTTTAAATTAAAAATTACATAATAGTGGATCAAAGGTGTTATTAGTGCTTGCCTGTACGCTGAGATAAATATAATTTGTTAATAGGTTTATTTGTTTCAATTAAAAATTACATAATAGTGGATCAAAGGTGTTATTAGTGCTTGCCTGCACGCTAAGATACATATAATTTGGGAATAGGTTTATTTGTTTAAATAAAAAATTACATAATAGTGGATCAAGGGTGTTATTAGTGCTTGCCTGCACGCTAAGATAAATATAATTTGGGAAAAGGTTTATTTGTTTAAATTAAAAATTACATAATAGTGGATCAAGGGTGTTATTAGTGCTTGCCTGCACGCTAAGATAAATATAATTTGGGAAAAGGTTTATTTGTTTAAATTAAAAATTACATAATAGTGGATCAAGGGTGTTATTAGTGCTTGCCTGCACGCTAAGATAAATATAATTTGGGAAAAGGTTTATTTGTTTAAATTAAAAATTACATAATAGTGGATCAAGGGTGTTATTAGTGCTTGCCTGCACGCTAAGATAAATATAATTTGGGAAAAGGTTTATTTGTTTAAATTAAAAATTACATAATAGTGGATCAAGGGTGTTATTAGTGCTTGCCTGCACGCTAAGATAAATATAATTTGGGAAAAGGTTTATTTGTTTAAATTAAAAATTACATAATAGTGGATCAAGGGTGTTATTAGTGCTTGCCTGCACGCTAAGATAAATATAATTTGGGAAAAGGTTTATTTGTTTAAATTAAAAATTACATAATAGTGGATCAAGGGTGTTATTAGTGCTTGCCTGCACGCTAAGATAAATATAATTTGGGAAAAGGTTTATTTGTTTAAATTAAAAATTACATAATAGTGGATCAAGGGTGTTATTAGTGCTTGCCTGCACGCTAAGATAAATATAATTTGGGAAAAGGTTTATTTGTTTAAATTAAAAATTACATAATAGTGGATCAAGGGTGTTATTAGTGCTTGCCTGCACGCTAAGATAAATATAATTTGGGAAAAGGTTTATTTGTTTAAATTAAAAATTACATAATAGTGGATCAAGGGTGTTATTAGTGCTTGCCTGCACGCTAAGATAAATATAATTTGGGAAAAGGTTTATTTGTTTAAATTAAAAATTACATAATAGTGGATCAAGGGTGTTATTAGTGCTTGCCTGCACGCTAAGATAAATATAATTTGGGAAAAGGTTTATTTGTTTAAATTAAAAATTACATAATAGTGGATCAAGGGTGTTATTAGTGCTTGCCTGCACGCTAAGATAAATATAATTTGGGAAAAGGTTTATTTGTTTAAATTAAAAATTACATAATAGTGGATCAAGGGTGTTATTAGTGCTTGCCTGCACGCTAAGATAAATATAATTTGGGAATAGGTTTATTTGTTTAAATTAAAAATTACATAATAGTGGATCAAAGGTGTTATTAGGGCTTGCCTGCACGCTAAGATAAATATAATTTGGGAATAGGTTTATTTGTTTAAATTAAAAATTACATAATAGTGGATCAAAGGTGTTATTAGTGCTTGCCTGCACGCTAAGATAAATATAATTTGGGAATAGGTTTATTTGTTTAAATTAAAAATTACATAATAGTGGATCAAAGGTGTTATTAGTGCTTGCCTGCACGCTAAGATAAATATAATTTGGGAATAGGTTTATTTGTTTAAATTAAAAATTACATAATAGTGGATCAAAGGTGTTATTAGGGCTTGCCTGCACGCTAAGATAAATATAATTTGGGAATATGTTTATTTGCTTAAATTAAAAATTACATAATATTGGATCAAGGGTGTTATTAGTGCTTGCCTGCACGCTAAGATAAATATAATTTGGGAATAGGTTTATTTGCTTAAATTAAAAATTACATAATATTGGATCAAGGGTGTTATTAGTGCTTGCCTGCACGCTAAGATAAATATAATTTGGGAATAGGTTTATTTGCTTAAATTAAAAATTACATAATAGTGGATCAAAGGTGTTATTAGTGCTTGCCTGCACGCTAAGATAAATATAATTTGGGATTAGGTTTATTTGATTAAATTAAAAATTACATAATAGTGGATCAAAGGTGTTATTAGTGCTTGCCTGCACGCTAAGAAAAATATAATTTGGGATTAGGTTTATTTGTTTAAATTAAAAATTACATAATAGTGGATCAAAGGTGTTATTAGTGCTTGTCTGCACGCTAAGATAAATATAATTTGGGATTAGGTTTATTTGTTTAAATTAAAAATTACATAATAGTGGATCAAAGGTGTTATTAGTGCTTGCCTGCACGCTAAGATAAATATAATTTGGGAATAGGTTTATTTGTTTAAATTAAAAATTACATAATAGTGGATCAAGGGTGTTATTAGTGCTTGCCTGCACGCTAAGATAAATATAATTTAGGAATAGGTTTATTTGTTTAAATTAAAAATTACATAACAGTGGATCAAGGGTGTTATTAGTGCTTGCCTGCACGCTAAGATAAATATAATTTGGGAATAGGTTTATTTGTTTAAATTAAAAATTACATAATATTGGATCAAGGGTGTTATTAGTGCTTGCCTGCACGCTAAGATAAATATAATTTGGGAATAGGTTTATTTGTTTAAATTAAAAATTACATAATAGTGGATCAAGGGTGTTATTAGTGCTTGCCTGCACGCTAAGATAAATATAATTTAGGAATAGGTTTATTTGTTTAAATTAAAAATTACATAACAGTGGATCAAGGGTGTTATTAGTGCTTGCCTGCACGCTAAGATAAATATAATTTGGGAATAGGTTTATTTGTTTAAATTAAAAATTACATAATATTGGATCAAGGGTGTTATTAGTGCTTGCCTGCACGCTAAGATAAATATAATTTAGGAATAGGTTTATTTGTTTAAATTAAAAATTACATAATAGTGGATCAAGGGTGTTATTAGTGCTTGCCTGCACGCTAAGATAAAAATAATTTGGGAATAGGTTTATTTGTTTAAATTAAAAATTACATAATAGTGGATCAAGGGTGTTATTAGTGCTTGCCTGCACGCTAAGATAAAAATAATTTAGGAATAGGTTTATTTGTTTAAATTAAAAATTACATAATAGTGGATCAAAGGTGTTATTAGTGCTTGCCTGCACGCTAAGATAAATATAATTTGGGAATAGGTTTATTTGTTTAAATTAAAAATTACATAATAGTGGATCAAGGGTGTTATTAGTGCTTGCCTGCACGCTAAGATAAATATAATTTAGGAATAGGTTTATATGTTTAAATTAAAAATTACATAATAGTGGATCAAGGGTGTTATTAGTGCTTGCCTGCACGCTAAGATAAAAATAATTTGGGAATAGGTTTATTTGTTTAAATTAAAAATTACATAATAGTGGATCAAAGGTGTTATTAGTGCTTGCCTGCACGCTAAGATAAATATAATTTGGGAATAGGTTTATTTGCTTAAATTAAAAATTACATAATATTGGATCAAGGGTGTTATTAGTGTTTGCCTGCACGCTAAGATAAATATAATTTAGGAATAGGTTTATTTGTTTAAATTAAAAATTACATAATAGTGGATCAAGGGTGTTATTAGTGCTTGCCTGCACGCTAAGATAAAAATAATTTGGGAATAGGTTTATTTGTTTAAATTAAAAATTACATAATAGTGGATCAAAGGTGTTATTAGTGCTTGCCTGCACGCTAAGATAAATATAATTTGGGAATAGGTTTATTTGTTTAAATTAAAAATTACATAATAGTGGATCAAGGGTGTTATTAGTGCTTGCCTGCACGCTAAGATAAATATAATTTGGGAATAGGTTTATTTGTTTAAATTAAAAATTACATAATAGTGGATCAAGGGTGTTATTAGTGCTTGCCTGCACGCTAAGATAAATATAATTTGGGAATAGGTTTATTTGTTTAAATTAAAAATTACATAACAGTGGATCAAAGGTGTTATTAGTGCTTGCCTGCACGCTAAGATAAATATAATTTGGGAATAGGTTTATTTGTTTAAATTAAAAATTACATAATAGTGGATCAAGGGTGTTATTAGTGCTTGCCTGCACGCTAAGATAAATATAATTTGGGAATAGGTTTATTTGTTTAAATTAAAAATTACATAATAGTGGATCAAGGGTGTTATTAGTGCTTGCCTGCACGCTAAGATAAATATAATTTGGGAATAGGTTTATTTGTTTAAATTAAAAATTACATAATAGTGGATCAAGGGTGTTATTAGTGCTTGCCTGCACGCTAAGATAAATATAATTTGGGAATAGGTTTATTTGTTTAAATTAAAAATTACATAATAGTGGATCAAAGGTGTTATTAGTGCTTGCCTGCACGCTAAGATAAATATAATTTGGGAAAAGGTTTATTTGTTTAATTTAAAAATTACATAATAGTGGATCAAAGGTGTTATTAGTGCTTGCCTGCACGCTAAGATAAATATAATTTGGGAATAGGTTTATTTGCTTAAATTAAAAATTACATAATATTGGATCAAGGGTGTTATTAGTGCTTGCCTGCACGCTAAGATAAATATAATTTGGGAATAGGTTTATTTGCTTAAATTAAAAATTACATAATAGTGGATCAATGGTGTTATTAGTGCTTGCCTGCACGCTAAGATAAATATAATTTGAGAATAGGTTTATTTGCTTAAATTAAAAATTACATAATAGTGGTTCAAAGGTGTTATTAGTGCTTGCCTGCACGCTAAGATAAATATAATTTGGGAATAGGTTTATTTGCTTAAATTAAAAATTACATAATAGTGGATCAAGGGTGTTATTAGTGCTTGCCCGCACGCTAAGATAAATATAATTTGGGAATAGGTTTATTTGTTTAAATTAAAAATTACATAATAGTGGATTAAAGGTGTTATTAGTCCTTGCCCGCACGCTGAGATAAATATAATTTGGGAATAGGTTTATTTGTTTAAATTAAAAATTACATAATAGTGGATCAAGGGTGTTATTAGTGCTTGCCTGCACGCTAAGATATATATAATTTGGGAATAGGTTTATTTGTTTAAATTAAAAATTACATAATAGTGGATCAAGGGTGTTATTAGTGCTTGCCTGCACGCTAAGATAAATATAATTTGGGAATAGGTTTATTTGTTTAAATTAAAAATTACATAATAGTGGATCAAAGGTGTTATTAGTCCTTGCCTGCACGCTGAGAAAAATATAATTTGGGAATAGGTTTATTTGTTTAAATTAAAAATTACATAATAGTGGATCAAGGGTGTTATTAGAGTTTGCCTGCACACTAAGATAAATATAATTTGGGAATAGGTTTATTTGTTTAAATTAAAAATTACATAATAGTGGATCAAGGGTGTTATTAGTCCTTGCCTGCACGCTGAGAAAAATATAATTTGGGAATAGGTTTATTTGTTTAAATTAAAAATTACATAATAGTGGATCAAAGGTGTTATTAGTGCTTGCCTGCACGCTGAGAAAAATATAATTTGGGAATAGGTTTATTTGTTTAAATTAAAAATTACATAATAGTGGATCAAGGGTGTTATTAGTCCTTGCCTGCACGCTGAGAAAAATATAATTTGGGAATAGGTTTATTTGTTTAAATTAAAAATTACATAATAGTGGATCAAAGGTGTTATTAGTCCTTGCCTGCACGCTGAGAAAAATATAATTTGGGAATAGGTTTATTTGTTTAAATTAAAAATTACATAATAGTGGATCAAGGGTGTTATTAGAGTTTGCCTGCACACTAAGATAAATATAATTTGGGAATAGGTTTATTTGTTTAAATTAAAAATTACATAATAGTGGATCAAGGGTGTTATTAGTCCTTGCCTGCACGCTGAGAAAAATATAATTTGGGAATAGGTTTATTTGTTTAAATTAAAAATTACATAATAGTGGATCAAAGGTGTTATTAGTGCTTGCCTGCACGCTAAGATAAATATAATTTGGGAAAAGGTTTATTTGTTTAAATTAAAAATTACATAATAGTGGATCAAAGGTGTTATTAGTGCTTGCCTGCACGTTAAGATAAATATAATTTGGGAATAGGTTTATTTGTTTAAATTAAAAATTACATAATAGTGGATCAAAGGTGTTATTAGTGCTTGCCTGCACGCTAAGATAAATATAATTTGGGAATAGGTTTATTTGTTTAAGTTAAAAATTACATAATAGTGGATCAAGGGTGTTATTAGTGCTTGCCTGCACGCTAAGATAAATATAATATGGGAATAGGTTTATTTGTTTAAATTAAAAATTACATAATAGTGGATCAAAGGTGTTATTAGTGCTTGCCTGCACGGTAAGATAAATATAATTTGGGAATAGGTTTATTTGTTTAAATTAAAAATTACATAATAGTGGATCAAGGGTGTTATTAGTGCTTGCCTGCACGCTAAGATAAATATAATTTGGGAATAGGTTTATTACTTTAAATTAAAAATTACATAATTGTGGATCAAGGGTGTTATTAGTGCTTGCCTGCACGCTAAGATAAATATAATTTGGGAATAGGTTTATTAATTTAAATTAAAAATTACATAATAGTGGATCAAAGGTGTTATTAGTGCTTGCCTGCACGCTAAGATAAATATAATTTGGGAAAAGGTTTATTTGTTTAAATTAAAAATTACATAATAGTGGATCAAAGGTGTTATTAGTGCTTGCCTGCACGCTAAGATAAATATAATTTGGGAATAGGTTTATTTGTTTAAATTAAAAATTACATAATAGTGGATCAAAGGTGTTATTAGTGCTTGCCTGCACGCTAAGATAAATATAATTTGGGAATAGGTTTATTTGTTTAAATTAAAAATTACATAATAGTGGATCAAAGGTGTTATTAGTGCTTGCCTGCACGCTAAGATAAATATAATTTGGGAATAGGTTTATTTGTTTAAGTTAAAAATTACATAATAGTGGATCAAGGGTGTTATTAGTGCTTGCCTGCACGCTAAGATAAATATAATATGGGAATAGGTTTATTTGTTTAAATTAAAAATTACATAATAGTGGATCAAAGGTGTTATTAGTGCTTGCCTGCACGCTAAGATAAATATAATTTGGGAATAGGTTTATTTGTTTAAATTAAAAATTACATAATAGTGGATCAAGGGTGTTATTAGTGCTTGCCTGCACGCTAAGATAAATATAATTTGGGAATAGGTTTATTTGTTTAAATTAAAAATTACATAATAGTGGATCAAGGGTGTTATTAGTGCTTGCCTGCACGCTAAGATAAATATAATTTGGGAATAGGTTTATTTGTTTAAATTAAAAATTACATAATAGTGGATCAAATGTGTTATTAGTGCTTGCCTGCACGCTAAGATAAATATAATTTGGGAAAAGGTTTATTTGTTTAAATTAAAAATTACACAATAGTGGATCAAGGGTGTTATTAGTGCTTGCCTGCACGCTAAGATAAATATAATATGGGAGTAGGTTTATTTGTTTAAATTAAAAATTACATAATAGTGGATCAAGGGTGTTATTAGTGCTTGCCTGCACGCTAAGATAAATATAATTTGGGAATAGGTTTATTTGTTTAAATTAAAAATTACATAATAGTGGATCAAGGGTGTTATTAGTGCTTGCCTGCACGCTAAGATAAATATAATTTGGGAATAGGTTTATTTGTTTAAATTAAAAATTACATAATAGTGGATCAAGGGTGTTATTAGTGCTTGCCTGCACGCTAAGATAAATATAATTTGGGAATAGGTTTATTTGTTTAAATTAAAAATTACATAATAGTGGATCAAAGGTGTTATTAGTGCTTGCCTGCACGCTGAGATAAATATAATTTGGGAATAGGTTTACAACTTTACTCTAGTCACTTCCAAATGAAATGTGTTTATTTTATAAAGGAAAAATAATATTAGTTCGTCGGTTTAATAAAATGTATTTAGAAAATCAGAAACCAATATGAATATTTAACTGAAACCCGCTTCCACAAAATGTTTTTCAATTCATAAGTAATTTGTAAAATGGCTACGTAAATATAAAAGTGCTGTTTTTCAGAAGACTGAAAAATGATGTTGACTATATAATAAAATAACTATTGAAGTAATGACACCAATTTTTAGGTTCAATTTGAATAAAACCCATGAATTCCGGCATCAATACTGTTTTAGAAAACCTTTGAATAAATCAGGACGATTTTAAAATGAGGACTAAATTTTAAAAACTTTTAAACTTAAATACTTCTATTTATTTCTTTATGATTTTATGACTAGAATTGTACATATATTTGAGATTTGGTGAGACAAAGAATTTTTAAAGGTATCATTCATTTTATAACTTTATGTTTTATAATTTTAATATGATAAGCATATAGCTTGTATGAATGTGTGAGTCTGCATAAGCTCGCTTATAACCTCTAGTGAGAGCAACGCAATTAATAGATCGAGAAAACTTATTCTGTCATAAAAAGTCCCATTTTCAAAACCTATGAAATTTCATTTTTTTAAAAAATTAATCAGTCTACTACGAAATTTAGTATATGTAAAATATTATGAATAATATATTGGTTTCGGTTATTTAATTGATAAAAGCGACTTCCCAAGAAAAATAAAAATACAACATTTAAATTTAGACAATACACTTCACAGTAAACCCTTTACATTAAACGATAGTAGGACACTGTAATCCTTATAAACATAACAACAATTGACTATAAGATACTGTGGCATAGTGCGGAAGGCCATTATGACAAGCACTTGCCGATCGATAAATGGTCAATAAATTTTCGTTATCAGTCGGGACTATGCACAGACAATATTCTCCTGGGGTCAGTATATTTCCTGTAAAGTAGAATATTTCCTAGACTACAAGTTATATGTGAGCTCATACGGACAACGCCCATTTCTACTACGCCCAACGTAGTCTATTAATGATCGTCACTAAATAATACCACGCCGATAATTTTAATAAAATTGTTTTTTATTTTCGTCTAAATTCCCTGTCCGCCATTTTTCTATAACCATACGTTTGTTATATTCCCTAATTTATTTACTCGGACCCATTAGACATGTTTTCATGACCCCAATAGAGAATAGCTCTACCTCATACAGTAATATCCTCATATAGCTTAATATCTCCCCTTAAGTTCTCTACAAGGGATGTTTACCCCTATTCTAATCCTACTGCCCCTTACTTCACCAATCTGGTTAATTTCAAAAATCCTTATTTAAAGAAAGTAAATACAGGAAACGAACTTTACCAGGCCGTGGAGAGTAGAAACAAATTTGGACAGTAAGACCAAATCAAATAAACTAAAAATATACAGTCATTATCTGTTAGTGACCGAAGGGTATCTGTCAAGATAAGCAATATCTACTACTATATTAACATATTGTCAATGTAACTATGTTCGTTATATATATATATATATATATGTGTGTGTGTATTATTAAGACTAAACCCTTTTAACAAAGTATTCAACTTATATATAAATATATGCATAATCCATTTCCATAATTCGTATTCTCATCGTATTCTTTTATCCTTAAGTTAAACTAGACTATCCTTCGTTTTTTACATGATTGTGACAACTTATAAAGGCTATGATATAAAAATTTTGAAACTTATTTTTTTTTTAGCTTCTATTGTGTGATATTTATCCTACAGGTGTTTAGAAATCAATGTACTTAGGATTATTATTATTTTTCTCTTTTAAGAGTAAGGAGCCAACTCTATATTTTATGTTAAGATGTTTAACTAATCATCTTTTTCATCTTTTATTATCTTCCAATCTATTACTATTTATTCCGTTCCAGATACATGTGTTTACTTTATCACATATGTATTAATTGCATTTCATATAATTTAGTAGTAAATGTCTAATCCCATTGTTGTAGATGTCTTTACTAAAATTACGTTAATGTTTAGTCGTAGTTTTGTTTACAAATAACTTTATTTACAATTTTCCACGTATAGATTTAGTATTCTAAACAGCTGATTACAGAATTCATAAACAATAACATTTTTATTGCATGCTCCTATATTGTAATCGTAATTATCAGAATCCAGTTGATTTCAAGTGGACAAAACTGCAAACACATTTCTAACCTCAGTAGCGTTTTTGAGCTGGCCGACTGGAAGTCGATGGCATTAAAGACAAAAGTCATTATTTATGGTACTACTTCAAGAGGTCAAAACCCACAATTTTTTGTCAAGATGGAAATTGGTTAGGCATACGTAAAAGGAAAGTTTATTCACAATATCAGCTCATTATATTTGGTAATAGCTATAGATTCAGTATTTATTCAAATTGCAACAATTACAAATCAATCCAGTAATTTAACTGACAAAATTTTAAGGGTTCCCTTACTCTGCCCGTTCCGTTTTACACGACTAGATGTCCAATTATGTAATAGCATTCAACTAGCTTGTGTAATTATGTAATACCATCTAAATAGCTTGTGTAAATATGTGATACGGTATAAATAGCTTGTGTAATTATGTAATAACATTTAACTAGCTTGTGTAATTATGTAATAACATCTAACCAGCTTGTGTAATTATGTAATAACATTTAACTAGCTTGTGTAATAATCTAATAACATCTAAATAGCTTGTGTAGTTATGTAATAACATCTAACTAGCTTGTGTAATTATGTAATGACATCTAACTAGCTTGTGTAATTATGTAATGACATCTAACTAATCCCATTGTTGTAGATGTCTTTACTAGTTGTTTAATTTTTAATTACAATTTTTTTAAACAACTTTCATATAAGTAAATGCCAATTATTAATATTATAATTAATTATAATTAATATTATTAATAATATTATATAATAAAGTAATTCCGATAATAATATCTTAGCATTCAATTTTAATGGTGTTTCTAAGACAATGAACTGGCGATACACTAGGAGGAGTCATATAACAAAATATTCCAGTAAGGAGGAATGGAAATAAAACTAAATGCATATAAAGCTAGAGTGTTTGAATCTAGGTCGTGATACTGCAGTTACTTGCAACAGCTTAGTCAGTATCGCAGCGTCCAATAATGGCGACACGTTTGTGTCTGTAACAAAGCAACTAGAACAGAACGATACGGACAGATATTTTAAATGGTTGCCACTTTGAGTTTGTTTTCTATTTATATTATACAATATTGACGTTTCTACCATATGCAGTAAAATAACTTATAGAATGCACTTTGTATAGTGTAGTTTGAAATGTTATGTCAGTCTATCTTCAAATTTCATTACGTCGTCCATTTATATTTCAAATCCTTGTAACATTTATATTTGGAAATTTCAAGTCACGAGTTTAATACCTTTAGTTAATAATGTTAAAATATTTTAAGAAAATACCTTAGCATAAGCTAACCATGCATTAGCAATAAACAATTTTATATTTTTTTAATATTCGTCAATACATTAATACTCTTTATTAACATTCATGTTATTGTCTACATTATTAACAAAAATTTAAAATTACGTTAATGTTTAGTCGTAGTTTTGTTTACAAATAACTTTATTTACAATTTTCCACTTATAGATTTAATACGCTAAACAGCTGATTACAGAATTCATAAACAATAACATTTTTATTGCATGCTCCTATATTGTAATGGTTATTATCAGAATCCAGCTGATTTCAAGTGGACAAAACTGCAAACACATTTCTAACCTCAGTAGCGTTTTTGAGCTGGCCGACTGGAAGTCGATGGCATTAAAGACAAAGGTCATTATTTATGGTACTCCTTCAAGAGGTCAAAACCCACAATTTTTTGTCAAGATGGAAATTGGTTAGGCATACGTAAAAGGAAAGTTTATTAACAATAGCAGCTCATTATATTTGGTAATAGCTATAGATTCAGTATTTATTCAAATTGCAACAATTACAAATCAATCCAGTAATTTAACTGACAAAATTTTAAGGGTTCCCTTACTCTGCCCGTTCCGTTTTACACGACTAGATGTCTAATTATGTAATAGCATTCAACTAGCTTGTGTAATTTGGAAATACCATCTAAATAGCTTGTGTAAATATGTGATACGGTATAAATAGCTTGTGTAACTATGTAATAACATTTAACTAGCTTGTGTAATTATGTAATAACATCTAACCAGCTTGTGTAATTATGTAATAACATTTAACTAGCTTGTGTAATAATCTAATAACATCTAAATAGCTTGTGTAGTTATGTAATAACATCTAACTAGCTTGTGTAAATATGTAATAACATCTAAAGAGCTTGTGTAATTATGTAATAAAATCTAACTAGCTTGTGTAAATATGTAATAACATCTAAAGAGCTTGTGTAATTATGTAATAAAATCTAACTAGCTTGTGTAAATATGTAATACCATCTAAATAGCTTGTGTAATTATGTAATAACATCTAACTAGCTTGTGTAATTATGTAATGACATCTAACTAGCTTGTGTAATTATGTAATGACATCTAACTAGATTGTGTAATTATGTAATACCATCTAACTAGCTTGTGTAAATATGTAATAACATCTAAAGAGCTTGTGTAATTATGTAATAAAATCTAACTAGCTTGTGTAAATATGTAATGACATCTAACTAGCTTGTGTAATTATGTAATACCATCTAAATAGCTTGTGTAATTATGTAATAACATCTAATTAGCTTGTGTAATTATATAATAACATCTAAATAGCTTGTGTAATTATGTATTAAAATTTAACTAGGATAGCTAATAGTTGAAACCTAATTAATTCGTCCTAAAAGAACTATATTTAAAATAGGAGAATAGCTTTTTGGATCTTTATAAATGTAATACATTTTTGTTTACACATTTACTTTCAAACACTCCTTTTTCCATAACTTACAATAAAAATAACATTTATACCTTTTTAAATAATATTTATACTTAAAAAACGTTTAAAAAGTAAATTGACTTTGCCATTAAAAGGCTTAATTTAAGTAACTAGTGCAACACTTTTGAGCAATCTATTTGCTTACATAGTCAATTAAAAGGCCCGTATAACTTGGCAACGTATAAGCATTAAAAAACATTAAATCGAATTCATAAATATGTTTATAGTTTGTAATATAACCAAGTTCCAGAGTAACTTTCACCATCGTGAATGAGCTTTCCCTATTTTAATACTTTAAATAAAAATACATTAAATTTTAGGATAAATTGTCTCCTACATTTTTTTAAAATTGTGATTGTTTTAGCATCGTAGAGTTTATATAAAGAAACACTATTTATTACATTATAATTAATATTGTCATTACAAAATAAATATTATTTCACATACGCAATGTTTCACCTTTAAAATTTCACTACATAACATTTTTCATAAATCTCAAAAAATCTACTGTGTATTTACCTCAATACTTACTAAACGACTGAATACTGAAACCATGATGTTAGAGTGTTTACAGAGTTATTGCAGTGTGTATAAACACAAATGTAGCCTGTGTTGGAAGCGTACAATGTTCCAATTATCCCTCGTCATCAAGTTAAACAACTTGAGCAAACGTCGGAGTTTAAACAAACTGTTGCAAAGACGTTAAAGTTCTATATTGATTGCATTAAGACTCTGTAGTGAAAGTTATAAACTGAGTAGTCGCAGGTTGCGAGTTAAATATAAAAAAATTTTATTGCTTGTTTCAGAATTTGAAATAATTAAAATATAGCAAAACAGTGCAAAGAATACAGATAGAATTTGTTTTCTTCAAAACATAATTTGGTCGTTTTGTAGAATTAAACACGATTCAAATGAATTTAAACAATTGAATTTTAAAAACTTTTTAAACAAAGTTTTTTTGCTTTTAAGTATCCAAGAAGAGGGTCATAATTATATGTAGTTACTTAAGAGTAATTTTTTACTTGGATAAAAATGTGGTCATGAAAAAAAATCTTGCTGCTTGAGTGAATAAAAGAGAAAAGTTTAAATTTAAATTTAAAATGAATTGGCCGCTATAAAACTGAATATCTTATTTTATAAGGTTTAATATTTTGGAAATTATTGCACATAAAGCAATAACCCTGGTTCGTTATCAAAGTTGGACTGGTGAAAAGTTTAGAATTTTATCAATGGATGAATAATGTTTCAATGGTATTTAAATCAAACGTTTGTATTTTTGTGCACTACTAATACCAACAATTATGACGCGATTGGATGCACAAATATAGACATATGGAAGAGAAAGTTAAAAAACCTTCGTGATGTTATACAAATATTTTTGTAGAAACAGATTTAGGACGTTTTAAATTCTACTAAACTGTTAAGAAAATGTAAACAGTATTTTTTGTACGTGATAACTTTAAAATTGTACAAATATAATACAATCTGAAATTTCTAAATGTCATTGCATTGCTTTCAAAATGGTTTCAACCCATGCATTTTTGAGAATTTATTTTGTGGCACGCCCAGAGAAAATTGGTTATTAATGCTATTTTGTTGCTAGTAAAGTTTTAAATTGGTAATTCTTTTTACTTCTGTGTTAAATTCAGTACAAGCACATATTGGTACATTTTTAGGAAATGTTTTCAAACTATAAAATAGCCAATAGGCATGGTTTAGGCCTGACTTAAGTAGTGGACCTAGTTAAGAATTTGACCTTGTTTTAAGAAACCTATTGGATGGTATTATATAGTGTAGAAGCTCTGTAGTCTTGAAAATACTAGTTTCACAATTTCCAGACTACCTATAAAATTGCGTACTGACACAATGAAATTACTCTACAAGCAACTCTTAGTATGACCAAACAGTTCACATAAAGAACAGTTCACACTGCTTGATTCAGTAGCATGTATGAGTCTGAATACGCTCGATCAGTTCATCATACATAACTGTTATTTCTGACCAAGCAGCTCTTACTTCCTTTGCAATGTCTTAGGTCTATATTTTGGTCCTCATGCGACGTGGGATCAGTTCACACTGCTTGATTCAGTGGCATCTATGAGTCTGAATACGCTCGATCAGTTCATCATACATAACTGTTATTTCTGACCAAGCAGCTCTTACTTCCTTTGCAATATCTTAGGTCTATATTTTGGTCCTCATGCGTCGTGGGATCAGTTCACACTGCTTGATTCAGTGGCATCTATGAGTCTGAATACGCTCGATCAGTTCATCATACATAACTGTTATTTCTGACCAAGCAGCTCTTACTTCCTTTGCAATATCTTAGGTCTATATTTTGGTCCTCATGCGTCGTGGGATCAGTTCACACTGCTTGATTCAGTGGCATCTATGAGTCTGAATACGCTCAATCAGTTCATCATACATAACTGTTATTTCTGACCAAGCAGCTCTTACTTCCTTTGCAATGTCTTAGGTCTATATTTTGGTCCTCATGCGTCGTGGGATCAGTTCACACTGCTTGATTCAGTGGCATCTATGAGTCTGATTACGCTCGATCAGTTCATCATACATAACCGTTATTTCTGACCAAGCAGCTCTTACTTCCTTTGCAATGTCTGAGGTCTATATTTTGGTCCTCATGCGTCGTGGGATCAGTTCACACTGCTTGATTCAGTAGCATCTATGAGTCTGATTACGCTCGATCAGTTCATCATACATAACCGTTATTTCTGACCAAGCAGCTCTTACTTCCTTTGCAATGTCTTAGGTCTATATTTTGGTCCTCATGCGCCGTGGGATCAGTTCACATTGCTTGATTCAGTGGCATCTATGAGTCTGATTACGCTCGATCAGTTCATCATACATAACCGTTATTTCTGACCAAGCAGCTCTTACTTCCTTTGCAATATCTTAGGTCAATATTTTGGTCCTCATGCGCCGTGGGATCAGTTCACATTGCTTGATTCAGTGGCATCTATGAGTCTGATTACGCTCGATCAGTTCATCATACATAACCGTTATTTCTGACCAAGCAGCTCTTACTTCCTTTGCAATATCTTAGGTCAATATTTTGGTCCTCATGCGCCGTGGGATCAGTTCACATTGCTTGATTCAGTAGCATCTATGAGTCTGATTACGCTCGATCAGTTCATCATACATAACCGTTATTTCTGACCAAGCAGCTCTTACTTCCTTTGCAATATCTTAGGTCAATATTTTGGTCCTCATGCGCCGTGGGATCAGTTCACATTGCTTGATTCAGTGGCATCTATGAGTCTGATTACGCTCGATCAGTTCATTATACATAACCGTTATTTCTGACCAAGCAGCTCTTACTTCCTTTGCAATGTCTGAGGTCTATATTTTGGTCCTCATGCGTCGTGGGATCAGTTCACACTGCTTGATTCAGTAGCATCTATGAGTCTGATTACGCTCGATCAGTTCATCATACATAACCGTTATTTCTGACCAAGCAGCTCTTACTTCCTTTGCAATGTCTTAGGTCAATATTTTGGTCCTCATGCGCCGTGGGATCAGTTTACACTGCTTGATTCAGTAGCATGTATGAGTCTGATTACGCTCGATCAGTTCATCATACATAACCGTTATTTCTGACCAAGCAGCTCTTACTTCCTTTGCAATGTCTGAGGTCTATATTTTGGTCCTCATGCGTCGTGGGATCAGTTCACACTGCTTGATTCAGTGGCATCTATGAGTCTGATTACGCTCGATCAGTTCATCATACATAACCGTTATTTCTGACCAAGCAGCTCTTACTTCCTTTGCAATGTCTGAGGTCTATATTTTGGTCCTCATGCGTCGTGGGAACAGTTCACACTGCTTGATTCAGTAGCATGTATGAGTCTGATTACGCTCGATCAGTTCATCATACATAACCGTTATTTCTGACCAAGCAGCTCTTACTTCCTTTGCAATGTCTGAGGTCTATATTTTGGTCCTCATGCGTCGTGGGATCAGTTCACACTGCTTGATTCAGTGGCATCTATGAGTCTGATTACGCTCGATCAGTTCATCATACATAACCGTTATTTCTGACCAAGCAGCTCTTACTTCCTTTGCAATGTCTGAGGTCTATATTTTGGTCCTCATGCGTCGTGGGATCAGTTCACACTTCTTGATTCAGTAGCATCTATGAGTCTGATTACGCTCGATCAGTTCATCATACATAACCGTTATTTCTGACCAAGCAGCTCTTACTTCCTTTGCAATGTCTTAGGTCAATATTTTGGTCCTCATGCGCCGTGGGATCAGTTCACATTGCTTGATTCAGTGGCATCTATGAGTCTGATTACGCTCGATCAGTTCATCATACATAACCGTTATTTCTGACCAAGCAGCTCTTACTTCCTTTGCAATGTCTGAGGTCTATATTTTGGTCCTCATGCGTCGTGGGATCAGTTCACACTGCTTGATTCAGTAGCATCTATGAGTCTGATTACGCTCGATCAGTTCATCATACATAACCGTTATTTCTGACCAAGCAGCTCTTACTTCCTTTGCAATGTCTTAGGTCAATATTTTGGTCCTCATGCGCCGTGGGATCAGTTCACATTGCTTGATTCAGTGGCATCTATGAGTCTGATTACGCTCGATCAGTTCATCATACATAACCGTTATTTCTGACCAAGCAGCTCTTACTTCCTTTGCAATGTCTTAGGTCTATATTTTGGTCCTCATGCGTCGTGAGATCAGTTCACACTGCTTGATTCAGTGGCATCTATGAGTCTGATTACGCTCGATCAGTTCATCATACATAACCGTTATTTCTGACCAAGCAGCTCTTACTTCCTTTGCAATGTCTGAGGTCTATATTTTGGTCCTCATGCGTCGTGGGATCAGTTCACACTGCTTGATTCAGTAGCATCTATGAGTCTGATTACGCTCGATCAGTTCATCATACATAACCGTTATTTCTGACCAAGCAGCTCTTACTTCCTTTGCAATGTCTGAGGTCTATATTTTGGTCCTCATGCGTCGTGGGATCAGTTCACACTGCTTGATTCAGTAGCATCTATGAGTCTGATTACGCTCGATCAGTTCATCATACATAACCGTTATTTCTGACCAAGCAGCTCTTACTTCCTTTGCAATGTCTTAGGTCAATATTTTGGTCCTCATGCGCCGTGGGATCAGTTCACATTGCTTGATTCAGTGGCATCTATGAGTCTGATTACGCTCGATCAGTTCATCATACATAACCGTTATTTCTGACCAAGCAGCTCTTACTTCCTTTGCAATGTCTTAGGTCTATATTTTGGTCCTCATGCGTCGTGAGATCAGTTCACACTGCTTGATTCAGTGGCATCTATGAGTCTGATTACGCTCGATCAGTTCATCATACATAACCGTTATTTCTGACCAAGCAGCTCTTACTTCCTTTGCAATGTCTTAGCTCTATATTTTGGTCCTCATGCGACGTGGGATCAGTTCACACTGCTTGATTCAGTAGCATGTATGAGTCTGATTACGCTCGATCAGTTCATCATACATAACTGTTATTTCTGACCAAGCAGCTCTTACTTCCTTTGCAATGTCTTAGGTCTATATTTTGGTCCTCATGCGTCGTAGGATCAGTTCACACTCCTTGATTCAGTGGCATCTATGAGTCTGATTACGCTCGATCAGTTCATCATACATAATCGTTATTTCTGACCAAGCAGCTCTTACTTCCTTTGCAATGTCTTAGGTCTATATTTTGGTCCTCATGCGCCGTGGGATCAGTTCACATTGCTTGATTCAGTGGCATCTATGAGTCTGATTACGCTCGATCAGTTCATCATACATAACCGTTATTTCTGACCAAGCAGCTCTTACTTCCTTTGCAATGTCTTAGGTCTATATTTTGGTCCTCATGCGTCGTGGGATCAGTTCACACTGCTTGATCTAGTGGCATCTATGAGTCTGATTACGCTCGATCAGTTCATCATACATAACTGTTATTTCTGACCAAGCAGCTCTTACTTCCTTTGCAATGTCTTAGGTCTATATTTTGGTCCTCATGCGTCGTGGGATCAGTTCACACTGCTTGATCTAGTGGCATCTATGAGTCTGATTACGCTCGATCAGTTCATCATACATAACTGTTATTTCTGACCAAGCAGCTCTTACTTCCTTTGCAATGTCTTAGGTCTATATTTTGGTCCTCATGCGTCGTGGGATCAGTTCACACTGCTTGATCTAGTGGCATCTATGAGTCTGATTACGCTCGATCAGTTCATCATACATAACCGTTATTTCTGACCAAGCAGCTCTTACTTCCTTTGCAATGTCTTAGATCTATATTTTGGTCCTCATGCGTCGTAGGATCAGTTCACACTGCTTGATTCAGTGGCATCTATGATTCTGATTACGCTCGATCAGTTCATCATACATAACCGTTATTTCTGACCAAGCAGCTCTTACTTCCTTTGCAATGTCTTAGGTCTATATTTTGGTCCTCATGCGTCGTGGGATCAGTTCACACTGCTTGATTCAGTGGCATCTATGATTCTGATTACGCTCGATCAGTTCATCATACATAACCGTTATTTCTGACCAAGCAGCTCTTACTTCCTTTGCAATGTCTTAGGTCTATATTTTGGTCCTCATGCGTCGTGGGATCAGTTCACACTGCTTGATTCAGTGGCATCTATGAGTCTGATTACGCTCGATCAGTTCATCATACATAACCGTTATTTCTGACCAAGCAGCTCTTACTTCCTTTGCAATGTCTTAGGTCTATATTTTGGTCCTCATGCGTCGTGGGATCAGTTCACACTGCTTGATTCAGTGGCATCTATGAGTCTGATTACGCTCGATCAGTTCATCATACATAACCGTTATTTCTGACCAAGCAGCTCTTACTTCCTTTGCAATGTCTTAGGTCTATATTTTGGTCCTCATGCGTCGTGGTATCAGTTCACACTGCTTGATTCAATGGCATCTATGAGTCTGATTACGCTCGATCAGTTCATCATACATAACCGTTATTTCTGACCAAGCAGCTCTTACTTCCTTTGCAATGTCTTAGGTCTATATTTTGGTCCTCATGCGTCGTGGGATCAGTTCACACTGCTTGATTCAGTGGCATCTATGAGTCTGATTACGCTCGATCAGTTCATCATACATAACCGTTATTTCTGACCAAGCAGCTCTTACTTCCTTTGCAATGTCTTAGATCTATATTTTGGTCCTCATGCGACGTGGGATCAGTTCACACTGCTTGATTCAGTGGCATCTATGAGTCTGATTACGCTCGATCAGTTCACCATACATAACCGTTATTTCTCACCAAACAGCTCTTACTTCCTTTGCAATGTCTTAGGTCTATATTTTGGTCCTCATGCGTCGTGGTATTAGTTCACACTGCTTGATTCAGTGGCATCTATGAGTCTGATTACGCTCGATCAGTTCACCATACATAACCGTTATTTCTCACCAAGCAGCTCTTACTTCCTTTGCAATGTCTTAGATCTATATTTTGGTCCTCATGCGACGTGGGATCAGTTCACATTGCTTGATTCAGTGGCATCTATGAGTCTGATTACGCTCGATCAGTTCATCATACATAACCGTTATTTCTGACCAAGCAGCTCTTACTTCCTTTGCAATGTCTTAGGTCTATATTTTGGTCCTCATGCGTCGTGGGATCAGTTCACACTGCTTGATTCAGTGGCGTCTATGAGTCTGATTACGCTCGATCAGTTCATCATACATAACCGTTATTTCTGACCAAGCGCTCTTACTTCCTTTGCAATGTCTTAGGTCTATATTTTGGTCCTCATGCGTCGTGGTATCAGTTCACACTGCTTGATTCAATGGCATCTATGAGTCTGATTACGCTCGATCAGTTCATCATACATAACCGTTATTTCTGTCCAAGCAGCTCTTACTTCCTTTGCAATGTCTTAGGTCTATATTTTGGCCCTCATGCGTCGTGGGATCAGTTCACACTGCTTGATTCAGTGGCGTCTATGAGTCTGATTACGCTCGATCAGTTCATCATACATAACCGTTATTTCTGACCAAGCAGCTCTTACTTCCTTTGCAATGTCTTAGGTCTATATTTTGGTCCTCATGCGTCGTGGTATCAGTTCACACTGCTTGATTCAGTGGCATCTACGAGTCTGATTACGCTCGATCAGTTCATCATACATAACCGTTATTTCTGACCAAGCAGCTCTTACTTCCTTTGCAATGTCTTAGGTCTATATTTTGGTCCTCATGCGTCGTGGTATCAGTTCACACTGCTTGATTCAGTGGCATCTATGAGTCTGATTACGCTCGATCAGTTCATCATACATAACCGTTATTTCTGACCAAGCAGCTCTTACTTCCTTTGCAATGTCTTAGGTCTATATTTTGGTCCTCATGCGTCGTGGTATCAGTTCACACTGCTTGATTCAGTGGCATCTATGAGTCTGATTACGCTCGATCAGTTCATCATACATAACCGTTATTTCTGACCAAGCAGCTCTTACTTCCTTTGCAATGTCTTAGGTCTATATTTTGGTCCTCATGCGTCGTGGGATCAGTTCACACTGCTTGATTCAGTGGCATCTATGAGTCTGATTACGCTTGATCAGTTCATCATACATAACCGTTATTTCTGACCAAGCAGCTCTTACTTCCTTTGCAATGTCGTAAGTCTATATTTTGGTCCTCATGCGTCGTGGGATCAGTTCACATTGCTTGATTCGGTGGAATCTATGAGTCTGATTACGCTCGATCAGTTCATCATACATAACCGTTATTTCTGACCAAGCAGCTCTTACTTCCTTTGCAATGTCTTAGGTCTATATTTTGGTCCTCATACGTTGTGGGATCACTTTAGGAAGATCCTACAGTATAAGTGAAAAGACGAGCTTCATTATTACGAAGTTGTCTATGAGTTGTAAAAATATGGGAAATCTATATAACTCCATTTATATAACAATTTTTTATTACACAATTTAAAGGAAATAATTGAGTAAAATAATAACTGTATATGCTTTATTTAGAAGCACAAGTAATAATTAAATAAAACAATCATTAAATTTTAATGAATAATGGATCAAACATATTTCAATTGTGACGTCAACAAAACCTTTTCCAACAATGAATAAAAAATATTTACCCCATCCGATTATATTTTACGACTAGCATATTATAAATTTGAGTAGTACGATATTACACCCGTAGCTTTATTTTTTGGTTAATGATATCAATTGATCGTTTCTAGATGGAGCTAAATAGAAAAGATGTTCTATATGTCAACATTATTTGCATTTCAATTTCTAATAGAGCGCATTAACGACAGGTACTTCGCGTGAACATTTGACGTTAGGTTTGCTACAAATTAATTTCTTGTAACCGTGCATGTCATTATGTTCCGAAGCCCTCCCTTCCCCGGTCATAAATAATCTGAAATTACGCAGACCGCGGCGTCGTTGGGTTAAACTGTTGTGCGTGACGTCAGACTGACAGAAATAGTTTAGGGGTTAAATGAGTTACAATTACCTTGATACTGTGAAAAATATAAACCTTTCAATATTGCCCAAATAAGGAAACGTTGCGAAAGGTCAAGTAATCGATTGACGAGTAGATAAGGTTGGTTTTATATTCATTATGAACAACAATTAATAATTATATATATATATATATATATATATATATATATATATATATATATATATATTTGTAGATTATGCAACACTGTTTTCTTGTATACCTTATCACTTTCACTTATGTACTTAAACAAGAATCTTACTTGTATTTATGCGAGCGCTTTCAGAGACTAGTAAGTGCCTCCATCTTCCGGCATACTGAGCGTATTTTGGACTGCGAGCTGTGTGGAATCTGCTGTTGACCTTGATGTACCGTTAACTTCTATTTTTAGTTTCACTGCACTGTGCGAGTTTTTAGCGTTTGTCTTGGGGTTTATACTGTCTATTAGATTGAATAATTTGTCGTTTTTTGATTTTATTTGTATCTGTTCGTTGATGATGTTATTTTTATTTTTATAAATTTCTAGTTGTTCCCAGATTGTCATTTTGAGGCCTTTTTGAACATTTTTTTATTAGGTGTATGTTTTCTAATGTGGGGAATGTGTGTTTGTTTTTGATTGCGTGTGTGGCTAAGTTTGAGTTATAAATTTCCGGTTTGATGTATGCATTGAGGTGTTCTTGATATCTGTCTTTTAATTTCTTTTTTGTTTGGCCTATGTATATTTTATTACAGTCTGAGCATTCGATTTTGTATATTCCGTTATTAAGTGTGGGACATATTTCTTCTGGTTGGTTTATTTTGTTGATTATGTTTCCATTTGTTTTTGTAGGCTATGTTAATATTATTGTTTTTTAGTGTTTTAGTTATTCCTTTTATGTTGTATCCTGTGTATGTGAATGTATCACATGTTGTATATATATATATATATATATATATATATATATATATAGATATATATATATATATATACATGTATATATATATATATATATATATATATATATATATATATATATATAATGTTGTGTAGGGTTCTAAGCCCCAGTAACATAACCGCAACTGGGAGAAAACAGCTTTTATAATGATCATCTATGTACCAGCAACCGCCAACTGCCACAAGCGACAGAAACACTCATCATAAGTAGGCCTATATGTGCTTTATATGTAAACATGTTAAGTTGGTTTGTGTAGGCTTCTAATAGTCAAAAGTTTAGGCGAGTGAGCTAAAATTTTAACACGACATACAACGCGATTAAAATACGGTTTTTATTTATTTTAGCGTCAGTAACGAAGCCACAAAAGTGAGAAAACAGCTGTGTACCAGCAAACCCCTCTGCTGTAAGGTAAGCGATGGATGCGATGCAATCACTCGCCATACTACCATCAACAACAGCCACAGCAACATGTGATACATTACCTCTTCCCAATTACACTTTTGTTTAACATAAACAAACGTATTCACTTGTATCCCATTTAGATTAATTTAATATCTGAACTAAATATTCCCCTTAATCGACGTAATTTTGTGTAATCATGTCGTGTTCGACCTGTGCTGTACAGGCTACTTGGAAAGTCAGTATTTTCACGTTGCAACTGCTTCATTTGATGTGGGTTTGAGCCGTTAACAGAGTTATGAAACCGGTAACCTCTAGCCATATGTCCAATCAAGCATATCCCAAATTAACACGAGAACATAAGGGCACTAAATACTCAGTATTCTCTTAGCCTCTGTAGTATTACAAGATTTTACTTCTATGAAAGTGTGGTTTGTTTTGCTCCTCCTTTCTCACCTAAAAACTACAATGTGCCATAGGGAGGATGGTAGCCATACAAGGGGTTTCCAGCCACATAGGTATTCCTGGTGACGAAAGCAAGATACTGAGTCAGCCAA
>JBAIZL010000001.1:80736372-80813872 GCA_036971475.1 Prosapia bicincta | reverse complement strand
AACTTCCATAATTTGAAAGTATCATTGCTTGGATACAAAAATAAATAACAGTCCAAAATGAATTAGCTTGATTATTCAGAAGGGATAGCAATTGCTAGAAATGTTTTGGGGGCTAGAACATTATCAAAGATAGTTTATGGTATGCAACTGTCTTTAAAGTTGTTTCTTTAGTAAACCATTGAATGCATAACAAAACAATCATAATAATAAATTAAGTAATGTGGAAGCAGTTTTAGGAAGTGGGCCATTTATGTTTTCTTCCATCGGTGTAATCCAAACATACAGGGGTAACAACCTGCTCATAGGCCACACAATATCTACTATATACTATGAAACAATTGCGTGACCATATATCTAGAAATAAATCATTGTGTCAAAGATAATTATTATAATTTTGTAGATCATGCAATAAAAGTAATGTTTTACTTGAAACAAAAGCCGTAAATAGCTGGTGCCTGATTAGATTTTAATAACAGCTGCGTGATTAAAGTGCATAGCCTCGGCCGTGCATGTTGCATCTAGCGTGGCAGAACTGTTGCACTCTGGATGTAATCAGAGTGAATTGCACAAAGTGACGTAATCAGTGTTTGTGGGAACTGCAAAGTGATGTAATCGGTGTCTGTATGGATTATATTGATTACTTGGACTTGTTAAAGTGCAACCAATTTAATTTATTTAAAAACCAAGGTTGGACCCCGTGAAAAGGTTCTTGGACTACTTTAAAGAAGTTTAAACTGTTTCCTATTAATTGAAATCACTGTTTCTGCCCGACTGTGAATGTCTTCCACAGAAATTATCTTTTCCGTGAGATTCGCGAGTTTTTTGTACAGTATTCAAGCTATATGATAACATATGATTTCATATAACAGCTGATTTTATATCATAGATAATGTAAAACTAAAGTTTTTACGCGTAAGTTACATTACTATATTTATTGTTCATTATTAGGATAAAATCTACTATTTTATATTTACAACTGTTATTAAGTTTATTAATTTATTTCAATATCCATAAATCTTACTATAATTAACTCAATTTAATGACAATGAGATACATGTTTACTCTAATTTTTTGAATGAGAACTCTCTTACAGTAAAATGTGTGTCTGACAAACTTTACGAACAGATATCAAATAAATTAAATTTTATAACACATAATGAAGTTTAAAAAGCTTTATAGTTATTTATTTGAAGAATAACTAGATCTTCAAATGAAGTATTCCCTTCTGTGTAACGAATAGCCACGTCCTTATAAGCTCCGACAGAGAATAATCACGCTTCAGATGTTTCACCCTGCACACATAATGCTACGCCCCCTTGTGCCATATCTACTAGACGACGTTCTAAGTCCCATCTAAATCCTATTTATGTCCACATACATCTCCTAGGTGACATATGTAATACTGGCTGATCCCCTTAAGAACACCAAATATTCTTTAAAGTTTTAACATTAAATAAAATTTCTCAGAAAGGTTTTTACACTATACAGTATTACCAAAGATATTACACGTTTCTTAAACTCAGAATAACATCAAGACGCTCATGTAGACCATGAGAGATGTACGTCTCATGAGATGTACAAAGAGATGTACGTATGCAATGCAATGGATTGCCGCATATAAGCGGAAGAAGAAACCAAGAAACCCGTGGCGGAAAGAAATAAAACGATCGAAGATGGTATGGAATTTATTCAGTAATTAATGAAAACCTTTACAAATAATGCAGTGTAGAAATCAAAAAGCGGAGAGTGTGATTTTTTAAACTATATTTAATTATCTGCATACACAAAACTAACTCATACACATTAATATTAAAAAAAAACAAGATTGAATTAGAAACAAAAATTAAACAAACAAATGTAAATTTTATTAAAATAATAATTCACATATTTTATTAAAAACAATGTAAACACATTGTTTGAAAGGGTGCTACTACATAAACACTATATCTGGCTATTTAAACTTCAACTGTATCCCTTCTAAGGGGGGACGTTTTAGTGGTGAGGTAAGAACGTAGCCATCACATCCCAATGCAGTCCCAGATGTCGCTCTAACTTTTTTACTTGTCATTTTTCATCTGCTCCATGTTCCGTTGCCAACTTTTATTATTATTCACACTTTCTCGTGCCGCCATTGTTCGGCACTTTATAACTCTGACAGGCGGAATTTGATCAAACGCTTTTCCTTTTTTCCTCCCTGATCGTCAGTTTCAACAACGAAAATTTGAATAAGCTGTTAATAAATACTGGTTTCACTTAAAGTTATCCAGAGCAGAATTTTGAATTATTTGATGTTACTATTTCGTTGAAAAAGTATTTGTTATTACAAAGGGTTTTTAAAGCTATACATCAAATGTTTTTTGTTGATAAAATTGTTTTTAATCTTATAAGGTCTATTGATTATTTTCTCGCTAATGTATTTACTAATTTAAATATAACTTCATTTATTTGTAAAAACATCACTTATTTGTTAT
Organism: Prosapia bicincta; assembly: GCA_036971475.1. Taxonomy (NCBI): domain Eukaryota; kingdom Metazoa; phylum Arthropoda; class Insecta; order Hemiptera; family Cercopidae; genus Prosapia; species Prosapia bicincta. The sequence goes on along the minus strand of JBAIZL010000001.1, from coordinate 80,811,401 downwards.
TATTTATACTGCTGCGAGTAAACGTTAGTTCTGTTTTGTAGGATTGCTGGAGTTAGTATGTAGTCTAATATTTGCATATTTTTTGAAAATTTATTTTCAATATTTAAAAAACGCTATATTGTAATATTATATTTACTTCTTTTTCTTCAATTCCTCTTTTAACTCTCACCACACATGCGCACACACACACATACACACACACACACACACACACACACACACACACACACACACACACACACACACACACACACACACACACACACACACACACACCCACACACACACACACACACACACACACACACACACACACACACACACACACACACACACACACACTCACACACACACACACACACACACACACACACACACACACACACACACACACACACACACACACACACACACACACACATACACACACACACACACACACACACACACACACACACACACACACACACACACATGCACACACACACACACACACACACACACACACACACACACACACACATACACACACACACACACACATACACACACACACACATGCACACACACACACACACACACACACAAATTCATCTTACTTTATAATATTTATATATACATATATAATCTAAAATTGATTAAGTTATGACACAATGTATGATTTCATATAGAGTTTATTGCTATTACTTATAGGACTATTTATTTTCTAGTTTGTACGTTATCCGTAAATTAAAATAAATGTCTAATGAAAATTAAATTATTTCCTAATATGTAAATCGCAAATACAATTATCATACATACTAACTTGTATACCTTTTTCTAAAACTATTAATTTAAAAAATATGATAATATTTAAATTTAATAGAATGTATAATTTATAAAATTTAAACATCTAAGGGATGGTACACAATTCTAGTTTGTAACTTCTTGTGTGATAAATTGTGTTTTGTAACAAGACCCTCTGATGATGATGACATGGTCATCGAAATGTACATAAGGGTTTAATCTTAAGTAACTTGTCTTATTTGTTATTTTTGATTATTTTTGTGGTATTGGGGTTCTTTTCAATATTTTTATTGTAATCTAAGGGATGGTAATTAAAAAACCTATATTTACGTTCTATATTGAACAGGTTTTTATGACGTTTCTATTGCACATTGAAATATACAATAAATATCTAAAGAAAATACAAAATGAATGACATTTATAAGATTACGTTACCGTCTTACCCTTTATAGACTTAAATGATCTTATTTTGTAAATAAAATATCCAAGTTACATTTATGTCAACAGAATATACGATAACTTATCTGCAGCTGAACAATTTCCCGAATAAGAAAGACGTGTATGTGTATATATGTAGTCTCATATAGTTTTCTCATTCATTAAAAGACGTTCGAAAAACCTACATAAAAATATTTGTTGTACAAATATTGCAAGAAGATGATTTTAATTATATACTCTAAAGATTTAATTATACGTTAACATTACTTGAAAGATATTTTATTACTTAAAAGAGCGTTTTTCTTGTTCGATGAACCAACAAGTGTTGCAATATTTATTTGAAATTTTCAATAAACTGTACAAACAGCAGGGTTTATAAATATGATTCGAATTTGTATTATTTTTTATTTAGCTAAAACTGTTCTCGCCTATAAAATCAGTACGTAATTAGAACAAAACAAAGTTATACAATCTTTAAACGGTCATAATTTTTATATTTTTATAAACTAGTTTCTGTAAAGCCTATGAACTGCTGGTGAAGTATTATGACTACAATAAACCTAAACTGTACTTTATAACTTTATAAAGCCTGAGTTATCTCTTAAGTCTGTATAAGCACATTCTACCGAGTTAATCGCTCGATCGGACAGCCGTCATAATTATGTTTGTTGTTGTGTGTGGTTTTACGACAATAGATTAGGTTTCCTGTGAGGGCATAAAAAGAAAAAAGAATAGAGATGAAAATACGTTAATACAATAAAGTAGTTAATTATATGGTAGTTTCGCAGTGTAGAGCAATGGGAAATATGTGAAGAGTCAAATCCCTGAAGGAATCTCTTCTATCGGGACGTAGCTTACTGCCAGGAAGGAAGAGTGGCGCCTAAATGTGGGATCAGAGAAGAAAAAATAAAGTTCTATTATTATCTGTTCATTTAATCTATCTTCTTTATTTTATTATGTAAACAGGTTTTATAATATTACTACTTTAAGAAAATCTAAACTCATCTCCTGTTTATAAAATTAAAGCACCTGCCAATATTTTAAGATTATCATCTATGCAAGTATACTTTGGTGCCTGATCCTTACTGTTGTTTTTCTTTCTTATTTTTTAATAAATTGAAGTTAAATTATTTATATTGTAATGTTTGTTTTTAAGTATTTCCGGTAAAAGTGTGGTTAGGAAGAAGACCAGTATATGTACAAAGTAGACTTGTATATCATATATTACAGTTTTTCTTTCCTCGTTACGCATTCTATATTGTTAAGGTTAGGGTTGAAGGGGAATTTCGCAGCCTCAGAATTTGGAGTTTTAATACTATAAATTTTGTACTTTAGGCGTATAATATTTTAAACAATAAATCAGACGTTCCCTAAAATTACATCGTCCATTAAAAATTGGAGGACAAAATCATTAATCCAGGCGTCAGAACGCTTCCTCTTACTCAAACATTTTTCACGTCCTCCATAAAACCATTAATCACAATAAAACGTTGAAGTGATCCTTTATATTGAGTGATTATACGACGGTCACCTTTAGCGGAGCCACCTGGTGGCAGTGTATGTTAACTACGGTGTTACATTAAGTCGGTAAGGAGGGGATGGAGCAGGTGTTGATTACAGCGTTGCTCTGACGTCATTCTACATTGATTGCGGTGTTGCCACTTTTATTGGAGTTGATACAAAGACCTTTTTGTGTCAATTATAATACATTTTTGCCAAGTTCTCCGTTTCTAATAAAATAACAACGCTTTCACTGAAATATTTTGAATATATTTATATTTAAATTAGCTTAAACGTAAAACTAAGTATTTAGGTCAAGTTTAAAAATGATTCTCGAAGTAGTTTCGAGCTACTTTAATGTTCGTAATGAACTTATACCTATTTTCTATGTCAACATATTATTTTATGAATATATATATATATATATATATATATATATATATATATATATATATATATATATGTACATATGATAGAACAATATCTCCATGGTATATTCATGGAGTGAAAATCCGATGATGTCGGTCTAACAATAAATAAATAAAAATACGGAAAAGAAAAATATTTTCCATTAACCTCAAAAATAAAATACTAGTGGTTTGTTTTTGTATAATAAAACAATTTGCTTGTTTTGCTATATTTAGGCACGGTTTGTTTTCTTTGTATTAAAAAATGTTGCTTAAACTAATAATTAATTAGAGTGGACTCACCATACTGAAGAAGGATGAGGAGAAAGAATCTGCTGCGGTGGACAGGTGACCGTGACAGAAGATGGCGACGCGACCGACCTTCTGTTGGCACAGCACAACACTCCATTATCCGGCGTACCCCCAACACAAATCCGTCGCTGTATCACATGCACGCACTGGTCACTAACCTTAACATCACTAACACTGGCACATCTTGGCAACGGTGGTGTGGTGGAGACGTACCTTCCACCGCTTGAGCCAACATACTCCACATTGTTCGGACTTTGACCGCTGTTGCTCAATATGGAACCCGAGGAAGAAGAAGTGGACCCACTGTTCGACACTCCGATACGAGGACCGTTGGAAGTCCGTCCGCGCGGTAGCACTGGTGACGTCACATAATCCCTCGCACTTCCCCCACCGCTCGCGCCTTCTCGCACGTTACCCTGAGGATATTCTCCGTACAAATTTGGACAGCATCGTACATGCCCCCGGTTAGAATGATGTAAGATATGATGCGATCTTAATGGAGCTTGCGGTAGTGATCTTTGATAAACCGGATGGTAAAATCCGGGAGGAGGTGGTAGTCGGTAGTGATGATGGTAGCCTAAATCTCTTCTCATATACGGATCACCAGGACCCCCAGGCGTCGTTGAGGCTGGAGTACCGAACCTATCTTGAACATACCTATCGACGTTATTTGTGCAGATGTATCTGTCGGGGTGATAGTTAGAACTCGGAGATTGTGGAGAGATATATCGATCTTGGTAACGATCCGGCACATATCGTTCGGTTATGTATCGATCTGCCGAATATCGATCTGTTGTTATATATCTATCTGGGTAAGAAGACCCTGGTGATAATGGCGGGACGTATCGTTCGTTAGGCGCTGGAGCCGGTGGTGGTGGATTGTAACGGTCAGATGATGCGGGAGAAGTTGGGAGGAACCTGTCTGATGGTGCTGGAGCCGGTGGAGGGAGGTAACGATCCGGTGGGGGGATATACCGTTCTCCCGGCGCGGGAGGGACGAGATATCGGTCTCCTGAGTGGTGGAGGAGTAATAGTCTCTCCCGGCGAATGTAGTCTTCCTCGGGGCCGGACATCCTGCCCCGCTGCGTACTGTCAGGACATCTGGAACAACAGGTACATGTCTGAGAAAATGTGGATTTATTATCTATAATGCTTAAGTATTTATAATAAATACTAGATAAAAAGACAAATTTATTTCCTACTTAAAGCAAATCTATATTAAATGTTATATAAATATAAATATTACAATTTTAATTATTTTTAAATATGTAAAAGTGCATGAAAAATAGAATGATTTATCAATTCATCTAACACACAATTCGTTAAATAAGTTGACAGCTCCAGACGTTGTATAGAGCATAAACATATATGTTCAAACATTTTGTTTACTTACATTGTTATAACAAGAAATTAATAATTTGTTGTATAAAGTAATTAGAAAATTGTAGATTAAAATATCCATTAATGTTTGGGCCAGGTTCTTGATGTATTTTTAAAATTTTAAAAAATTGTTAAGCTACAACCTTTATTTAGCTAAAATTATAGTGTGAAATAAATTGAATTTCGAGGTTATATTTCTAATAAGTCATCAGGTGGGTTGTATTCTCAGAAGATAAATAAAAATATCTTTCTGTAACTATCCATAAGTAAAATGGTTAGCCGTATGTAATCACTACATGTGTTCCATTTTGTTTGTATGTTATTATTATTATGTATTTGTCACTAAAGATTTGTTGATTTTTTTATATCCATGTAAGATACCTTTATTTCAACAAAATCTAACTTGATGTTGACCAGTAGAGACGACTAAACAAATTATAAATATTGTATATTTTCACCGTCGTCATTTTACTGTTATTTGACGATAGCTTTAAAAGACAGAAATTTGAAAGTTTTGAAACTTTTTTTTATTCTGCAAATTTTGTTCTGAAACTAAAGAGATGGTAAATGATTTGCTGAAATAAGTCGTCATAGGTGCAGTGAGCGAGTCGTGACGGATAATGCTCAAACAATTGCTAATAATTTAATTGGTTGTTAAGCTATGTTACATTTAGTATTGTGTAAATTAGTTAGAAAGTAAAATATTTTAATGTTAAATATTATGCTAAGTATTATGTTAAATTAGGATAAACAAAGAATTATTTTATTTTAACACGAGTAATTTTAGGTTATTGTAAAAATACGTAATTAATATCTATCAAACTATTGTTTTCTTCTTAAACTGAGAAATACTATAAATATATTACTACGTAATAATTTAATTGATTGTAAGCGAGGTTTGTATCTGAGTGTGTGTGTGTCGATGCTCGCGTGTGTATATATGTTTATGTACAGTTATAGACTTATAGTAATCTAATTTTCTAACCTTTTGCAACGATTTTATAATGAAATTATTTTGATGATATTTTTTACATAAACTTTATTTAACATCTGTTAATACAGATTTGATGTATATAAGGTTAATGACAGATCACAGATCAATTCATGTTAGTACGAATACACTTGTAGAATCTATTTTCTACCCGAAAATCCTTTTCAAGAGCTGAAAGTATATTAATTTATTATTATTTTTATATTCATAAACACTTCTTTTAACATCTTTAAATTCAAATATTGACCTTATTCTTAGTAAATATTAAAATATACAAGTCAGATTGCACCCTTAGCAAAATTAATGTTTACCTACACTTTTTAATATTAACTTTGCAAAAAACCACTACTAATACCAACACGTATATATGGAAAATCCACAAGACGTACAACACAATAACTACAAGTTTTATTGTATACCAATTATTTAAACACAATGACGTTGCTATAACTGCAATCTAGTTTGTTAATTTGAATATTTATTAGGAATAAGGTAAATATTTGTTTTTAAAGATGTTAAAAGAGTTTTCTTATGCATATAAAAATTGTAAATTATGGCTTAATATTAAATTAATATACTTTTAGCTCTTCAGAAGGATTTTCGGATAGAAAACGTAGAGGGTGTTTGTATTAACATGAATTGATCTGTGTTCTGTCATTTACCTTAAACAGATCAGATATTTTTTACCTCAAGTGAATAACACTTCAGGAGTACGAGCTTGGTGTGCAAGGGTTTTTTTAAAAATTAATTTAATTTAAATTAACTTATATAAAAACGCTATATTTATTTTACGAAACAGAATTTTTTATCTTCTAAGGAAACCCTTAAATTGTGTGTTGCAAGTCATCTATTGTTGAGGCAAAAACAACTTAAAGTTTTTATGTTTAAAGTTTATAAGCTTAATACAAGTATGTAACACACAAGTTAGAACAAAATTAGTTCGGAACCAGAGTAACTAAAACTTATTTTTATCTATAAAGACTCTTTGTAAATTCCCGACCTTTACCAACGTTTTCCATTGTATGTAACTTAATTGTGAAGAGGAATTTAAAAAAACGATTTAATGAAAAGTAAAAAGATATTTTAATAGCAGAGTATTTAGCTGTCCATTACAATGTTGTCTGCATATTTTCATGCAAATTGTAATTATTTCCTTCACATTACTTTACATACATAGCACTGAAGGAATTTGAATAACTGAATAATAACGCGTTAGTTAAACAGAGCTTTGTCCGACACCTTTACCTCGTATCTGGAGTAATTTGTTTTACAAATCCGCTGGCTCACTATTTAATATGGAAGAGGTTTTTCAGCTTTGATGTTCTCACTCAAGGGTCAATCGATGGGAATATATAAATGTTAACATATAAGTATCGTCATATAGAAGTATTAACATATAAGTATCGCCATATAGAAGTATTAACATATAAGTATCGCCATATAGAAGTATTAACATATAAGTATCGCCATATAGAGGTATTAACATATAAGTATCGTCATATAGAAGTATTAACATATAAGTATCGTCATATAGAAGTATACACATACAAGTATCGTCATATAGAAGTATTAACATATAAGTATCGTCATATAGAAGTATTAACATATAAGTATCGCCATATAGAAGTATTAACATATAAGTATCGCCATATAGAAGTATTAACATATAAGTATCGCCATATAGAAGTATTAACATATAAGTATCGTCATATAGAAGTATTAACATATAAGTATCGTCATATAGAAGTATACACATACAAGTATCGTCATATAGAAGTATTAACATATACGTATCGTCATATAGAAGTATTAACATATAAGTATCGCCATATAGAAGTATTAACATATAAGTATCGTCATATAGAAGTATTAACATATAAGTATCGCCATATAGAAGTATTAACATATAAGTATCGCCATATAGAAGTATTAACATATAAGTATCGCCATATAGAAGTATTAACATACAAGTATCGCCATATAGAAGTATTAACATATAAGTATCGTCATATAGAAGTATTAACATACAAGTATCGCCATATAGAAGTATTAACATATAAGTATCGTCATATAGAAGTATTAACATATAAGTATCGCCATATAGAAGTATTAACATATAAGTATCGCCATATAGAAGTATTAACATATAAGTATCGCCATATAGAAGTATTAACATATAAGTATCGTCATATAGAAGTATTAACATATAAGTATCGTCATATAGAAGTATTAACATACAAGTATCGTCATATAGAAGTATTAACATATAAGTATCGTCATATAGAAGTATTAACATATAAGTATCGTCATATAGAAGTATTAACATATAAGTATCGTCATATAGAAGTATTAACATACAAGTATCGTCATATAGAAGTATTAACATATAAGTATCGTCATATAGAAGTATTAACATATAAGTATCGTCATATAGAAGTATTAACATCGAAGTATCGTCATATAGAAGTATTAACATATAAGTATCGCCATATAGAAGTATTAACATACAAGTATCGTCATATAGAAGTATTAACATATAAGTATCGCCATATAGAAGTATTAACATATAAGTATCGTCATATAGAAGTATTAACATATAAGTATCGCCATATAGAAGTATTAACATATACGTATCGCCATATAGAAGTATTAACATACAAGTATCGTCATATAGAAGTATTAACATACAAGTATCGTCATATAGAAGTATTAACATATAAGTATCGTCATATAGAAGTATTAACATATAAGTATCGTCATATAGAAGTATTAACATATAAGTATCGTCATGTAGAAGTATTAACATATAAGTATCGGCATATAGAAGTATTAACATATAAGTATCGCCATATAGAAGTATTAACATATAAGTATCGCCATATAGAAGTATTAACATATAAGTATCGTCATATAGAAGTATTAACATATAAGTATCGCCATATAGAAGTATTAACATATAAGTATCGTCATATAGAAGTATTAACATATAAGTATCGTCATATAGAAGTATTAACATATAAGTATCGCCATATAGAAGTATTAACATATAAGTATCGTCATATAGAAGTATTAACATATAAGTATCGCCATATAGAAGTATTAACATATAAGTATCGCCATATAGAAGTATTAACATATAAGTATCGCCATATAGAAGTATTAACATATAAGTATCGTCATATAGAAGTATTAACATATAAGTATCGTCATATAGAAGTATTAACATATAAGTATCGCCATATAGAAGTATTAACATATAAGTATCGTCATATAGAAGTATTAACATATAAGTATCGCCATATAGAAGTATTAACATATAAGTATCGTCATATAGAAGTATTAACATATAAGTATCGTCATATAGAAGTATTAACATATAAGTATCGTCATATAGAAGTATTACCATATAAGTATCGTCATGTAGAAGTATTAACATATAAGTATCGCCATATAGAAGTATTAACATATAAGTATCGTCATATAGAAGTATTAACATATAAGTATCGTCATATAGAAGTATTAACATATAAGTATCGTCATGTAGAAGTATTAACATATAAGTATCGGCATATAGAAGTATTAACATATAAGTATCGCCATATAGAAGTATTAACATATAAGTATCGCCATATAGAAGTATTAACATATAAGTATCGTCATATAGAAGTATTAACATATAAGTATCGCCATATAGAAGTATTAACATATAAGTATCGTCATATAGAAGTATTAACATATAAGTATCGTCATATAGAAGTATTAACATATAAGTATAAACGTGAAAGTATTAACAGGTAAAGATCAACCTGTAAAGATAAGCATATAATATAAACGTGTTAGTATCGGAATGAAGGTATGGACATGTATCAACATAATAGCATTAACAAGACAGTACTAACATCTAAGGATCTGCATATAATATCAAGGTGTAAGTATCGGCATATAAGTAACATCATATAAGTATTAACATGTAAGCATCATCGTGTAAGTATTAACATGTAATTATCAACATGTGAGGATCAGCATATATATAGAAACGTGTAAGTATCGGCATGTATCAACATGAAAGCATTAACAATGATGCATGAAAGCATGCTAATGAATGAATAGTGCTATTTTTGCTTCAGATGCAACTTGAACGGCTGTGTGACGGCTGCATAAATGAGCAGTGTATTTGTTGATGGGCACGGAAACCAAGCTGCTTTCGAATTGCGCTTGATTTCACAGAAACGGGCTCGCATTTGAATACACCTGCCTATTTGACAAATAAAACGGGAATCAGTACAAAGATGGGTGGGTACAAAAGGTAATTGACAAGTAAAAACAACTTATTTTCTTCTTCCTATTTTACCAAATTGTTTTAAACTGATTTAGATACAGTTTTGAAATTATTCATTCTGATTAAGTTAGTCACTATTCTGTTGTGGTTCAATCACTCATTTATGAATGATAACGCAACTTTACATTATTTTTGTCTGTCCAAATAAGGGCTCTTCCCTATAAAACCTACTTAAAGAGATATCTTGATTGGTTCTTCTTTGCCTTTTTTGTTTTTTCTTAGGGATAAATTGGCACTTTATTAACTTCTTTAGTTCTCTTTTGCCTTCGTTAGTTCTTCTTTGCCTTATTCTTTCTATACTTTCATTCGTTCTTCTTGGCCATCTTTGGTTTTTCTTTCTCTTGAATAGATCTTTTGCTTTTATATACATCATTACTTTTTAAAGTTTTCATTGCTTTATACCTTTTGTTGTTTAATTTTTGTTCATTCATTAGATCATTGTCTATTCTTTCCAATTTTTTTTTTAATAATTCTGACCACTTAACTTTTCTCGACAAATAAGGTATTACAATTAGTGTAATGTATTGTTTTAAATTTATATGCGTTCATTATTTTCATCTCCGTGTAATAAACACTTCTGGTTTATTCGTTCTTAACATACAATTTCCGCCCCAACATTAGGTTTCCTTTTACAGTCCATTTAGTGAGCTCATTTCTTCTCCAAATCCACATTTCCAGGCTTGTTCGTCTAATTACCAGGTTTTAATGCTCTGTAAAACCGCACATCAAATAAAGAGAGTGCTTTATTGTAATTGTCATCCTTTTTTTTTAAAATGTTTCCTTTTAAGATGAACTTTTTAAATCTTATGTAATTTTGATATTTAGAAGCAAAAAATAAATAAATAAACCAATAAATATATGTATATTAACTTTGCAACACTGTTTATTTATATTCACTTATCACTTTCACTATATATACTTAAATAAGTACCTTACTTGGTAGTTATGAAAGTTAACTTTCAAAGGTTGGTAGTATCTCTATTGTCGATCATCAACTCACATCAACTCACATTGTTGATGCTCGACATTGGAGATACTATCAATCTTTGAAAGTTAAATAGCATAAATACCAAGTAAGATTCCTGTTTAAATACATATAGTGGAAGTAATATATATATATATATGTGTGTGTGTGTTTTTAAATATATTATTACATAATAATAATAATAAATTATATATATTTTATAAAAATAGTGAAACAATATAACCACTAACACACACACACACACACACACACACAAATATATATATATATATATATATATATATATATATATATATATATATATATATATATATGTCCGTGCATAACTCTGAAATGGTGAATATCGTCATTTTTAATCGATGATTTAAAAGTTTTCATTTGTAGGGTAATGTAGGTTGCCATTACTATAATAACGTTAACTATTGAAAGTGGAATATTGTTTGTTTTATAATCGATAAAATTCCTTCTTACTCAATGTACGAATACACTGGATGAAAATGATTATAAGAAACTTAACCAAGTCTTTAAAATTACTTGACCATTTTAACAGCTATCATGTTCATATAAAGTGTAGCGTTACTTTCACCGCGTAACTTGTTATCATTGGATATAGAGTACATTGTAAAAGTGAACGGACTGTACTAATGTAACAGAATTAAGCCCAATCGTTTGTACAAGACACCTGTTACCCGGCTGTATTTCTCGGTAATGTAATGGAACTACAACCGATTGGAGCTATAAACTGAGCCTGCGCAGGTTCAACAACGCAGCAATCGATTAATTTTGATTTACTTAGCTACTGACAATCATTTACGACGCATTAAGGAAATGGAGCACTTCAACATATCGTACCTTCCTCTAATTCTCGCCCACGCAACTACTTTTGCCAGGATATTTCAGTTCAAAGTATAAATATGTTCCAGGAACATTAAACACCACCACGAGCTTTGCGCTTAAAATTTTAAACTCCAAGCCTAAATATTATATTCAAAATTATATGTGAAAACCAAACAATCAAATTGAAGTAAAACATTATTGTTAATTTATGCATAAAACTTACAAAATATTTTATAATATCGGTCGTTATACTATGAAGCTGCTCTATGTGAATGATAGTTTATATGGGGATGTAGAAATATCTAATGACCAAGAACATTTTGATAAAACTTATAAACTATTTATAGATAAACTTATAAAATCACACAAAACACACTACTTACAATAGGATATAATGTTTGTTATGAGCTAGTGATATACACTGAGTATGGTAACTCGTAGTATTGGCGAAACCTGTATGTACTCGTATACTCAATTGTATCACGATATGACCAGTGATTTGTAATTTTACTAATAAACATTTTATTATTTTCAGCTTAGATATAAAAACGTGTCTCTAATACTCCGATTACTTACAATATAACTACAAAATATTCTTTCAGGATAGTTTGTGTTATGTAAAAAAAAAGATTGGTATGTAAAATGGTCTCCATTTCACCGGAAGTGCAACCATTTCACCATCATTGCATGATACGTTAAAACCCACTTTCGCCTTGCGGTCACTTTACCCATCAACCGATTATCCTACGTTAGAAAACGTTATTTATTAATATTATTATAACCAAACCGATCCCAAGCAGATAATTTCTATTTATATTGCATACATTTATATTTTTATATTTACGTGCAATAGAACATGCCTGTTACCAAGTTCTGTTCTTGAGAGCATAGTTAGGTAAATGATTCTTTAGTTAGGTTATTTCGACGATTTCAAAATTTGTCACATTTTGGGAGTCAAGGATAAGCTTTAATATTTTCATCGTCTTGCTAAAGCTGTCTAATATCACTCGATACATTTCTTATACCTCTACCATTGGGGATATGTAAAATATCTTGATGGAATTATATTAGGGACTGAAATAAAAAATTTAATTTTGCAGTAAGAAGAGTTTTAAAACATTTATCAATGTGATTTATTATATATATAACATCATTTTATGAGTTTAAAATGTTGTTAAAATTGTTATAAATAACACATAAAACAATTGTTAGAAATAATTTTCAATTCAAGTAAAAAAAAATAAATTAAAGAGTATTTTTAATAAATAAAAAAAATAGACAAAGAAAGTTTGTTTCCGATCAAACAGTTCGGCACTAGAAACGTTTATTTTTAGCTTACATTTATTTGGAGAGTAGGGGTTAATTAAAATCACAAAAAAATAGTTTCAATAAAGTATAAAACATGTGTATCTATTGAGTTTGTATATGAAAAAGAAACTAAAAAGAAAATAAGTTTATTTTGTTAAACTTTAGATAGGCCTACTCGGGAAAACGATAAAATTGATATTAAGTTAAATTGGGATATAGGCTATATAGTTAATTGCATTAGTCCAAAGGCCCATGTGGTATTTCTATTCAGATCAGTGACCAATTCAAAATTTCAGAAAATGATTGTCTATTTTTATTATATATTTATATTATCTAAAATTAGTTTATCATTGTTCTAAATGTAAAGTAGTTAAATAATGTTCATGAAGGATGTGGAAAGGATTGCGAATACAATACGATAAAAGTATTGCAATCAAACTAGGTTGAGGTCTGCTATGCTCATGTGTAGGTTGCTTAGTTGAAAGATTACTTCCTAAACGCTAAAGACGTCTGTTATATACAGGCAAAGAAGAGTAATGAACGATAGACAGACAGATAAAGGTCGTGTAAGAAAATGACATAACTTCTAGAGAGACTTACAAATATAACTTGTCTTGTTATTGGATTAGACAGCTATGCTTACAATTCAACTAATATTTGCCACCATGAAGTTGGTGCTACTGCTATTGTTCGTACTCATTATATTTATAATCTGTTACTTCTTACTATTTTCTTCCTGTTTCTATGTTAGCTTTATCTTGAATGTCATGACGATTTTTCATACTTGTTTAGGTATTTAGGCTTTCTAGGGTAAGGATTCTTTCTGTGGTTATATACAATACATGACGTCACATCCAACATATTTCATATTTACAAACGTTAATTAAAATAAATTATTAAAGGGATAAAAGTTATTATAAATATCGTAAACTGTTAATAGTAGTTAAAATCGGAAAAGTAACATAAATTTACATACATGATTTCAATCTTTTTTTACAGTACTACAAATGGCTACTTAGTCTCCAAACAAGATACGTTTGGTCAGAAAAAATACGTTTTTGGCGTAAGCTAGCTGGTTGTTGAAGTGATTGTCTATATTTCCCACCAGCGTTAAACAACACACGTTGGGAAATTTATTGTTGTTCTAACTCTTAATAACCGAATACTATGTTGATTTATTGTAAGATAGTTATATAATAATCAGTATTGATATAGTGTAGTTTAAACTACAGCTCTGTTTCGTACAGAAACATTGAGTTTATAAGGTTTATTTTGTATATTTGTAAATGGTTACTTTGTTTTTTTTTTAAATTGTAATAAATATTTATAGCTTGAAATATTTTTATCCTTATTTTTTAGTTTATAATTTATTATTGTGTAACATATACAATCACATACTTTTCGAATTCCATTTTACCTATTTTTCGTAAGCCCTTTTACAAGAGATAAAATACTGTTGTATATTGTCATTTTACAAGTGAGTAAAATACTGTTGTATATTGTCATTTTACAAGTGAGTAAAATACTGTTGTATATTGCCATTTTACAAGTGAGTAAAATACTGTTTTGTATTGCCATTTTACAAGTGAGTAAAACACTGTTGTATATTGCCATTTTACAAGTGAGTAAAACACTGTTGTATATTGCCATTTTACAAGTGAGTAAAACACTGTTGTATATTGCCATTTTACAAGTGAATAAAACACTGTTGTATATTGTCATTTTACAAGTGAGTAAATACTGTTGTATAATGCCATTTTACAAGTGAGTAAAATACTGTTGTATATTGCCATTTTACAAGTGAGTAAAATACTGTTGTATATTAACACAGAAATTAACGAAAGGTTCATTATTAACCATTTCTAGGCTGCATATAATAAAGCACAGTTCCAGAAGTAGATAAATTTCTCTTGAAACGTGTCATTTTATAGTTTTTTTTTACTGAAGCCATCTATTTATTTTGACCGATTGGTTGGTCAGTGTTGCAGGAGAAGGATGGCTGTCATTAGACTTGATGTTGTATTTCCAACATGTTCATCCTAACGCAGAAGATTCTCCTTATACATACGAGAAAACGTAAAAACTCGTCTCCTGTTTACCATTTTCCTTTTCTACATCTACATTTAGTTTCTTCACTGTATAATAACATTCGATAAACTTTTTGCGTTTCTAAAGAAATCTGCTTTTATCTTTGTAGAACTGCCGTGAGGCGTGTTTTGTTTTGGAACTGTATCTAGAGAATTTGAGAAAATTGCAAAACGAAAGAAATCAATTGTCAGTTTCAATCCAATACAATCCCGCATCTACTCAATACTCAATCCCATTCGTTTCTTGTCCTATTCACAGATGATATCCTCGATGATGCAAAAAATACAGTCTAAAGCTGTGCTTGATTTCGAGGGCTTTTGGTACAACTTTTACTTCGAAAATGGCTTCTAAAGAAGCTGTATCTATTATAGTAACTAAAATGTTATATTGCTAATGTAACATTTTATTTTATTTTAATGTAGGAGGCGGTAATTTATATCTTACTCAAACGATTCATATTTTATAATTGTTTTTGAAATGTTTATTTAAAATAACCCAACTAATTTATTCAGAAAATGTTACAAAGTTATCAAAAATTCATTCTGTAGAAACACTCTTGGTCGATGTATGTGTTCTCTTTGAATGCCCCTTTTAATTGTGTCTTTGCTCTTTAAAATAAAATCGAAATCCTATGGTTGACTAACAGACTAAACCTTATTGTAGTTCTCGGAAGTTTCTTGTGGACTTTTTCACAATCATTTCTCTTTTATTGTTCTTCATTGACGTCTTTCTCTGCCAGATTATGCTTTATATTCTTACGACTAACATTCTTGTACCTTCTAATAATGAAACACTCTCCTCGACCAACTCGATTGCTAACATCAGCAACTACAAATTTACTGAATTCAAGAGTTTTTTCTTTGACTAGAAAAAGAGAAAAATTTACGATTTGTAAGTATTTGAATCTAATGAATCTAATTTTGATTTTCTTAAGGTATTATTATTAGTCATAACTTAATTTTAAAAAATTTTACATTCCAGATTTTACTTTGTAGATCATCTTGAAATCACCACTTTTGGAAATATTTACACCTGTTTATACAGTAAGTAAAGCATAGCTTCATGACCAGTTCTAAGGCTCTACAAGAATTCACAAGTTTATTTATTATGGAAGTGTAGACAGTTGGTTGATAGTTGGATGAAAATTGTGTTCGGATCTCAATCGAGCTCCGAAGCTTTACACCTGTTTATACCGTAAGTAAAGCATAGCTTCATGACCAGTTCTGTGTAGACAGTTAGTTGATAGTTGGATGAAAATTGTGTTCGGATCTCAATCAAGCTCCGAAGCTTTACACCTGTTTATACCGTAAGTAAAGCATAGCTTCATGACCAGTTCTGTGTAGACAGTTAGTTGATAGTTGGATGAAAATTGTGTTCGGATCTCAATCAAGCTCTGAAGCTTTACACCTGTTTATACCGTAAGTAAAGCATAGATTCATGACCAGTTCTGTGTAGACAGTTAGTTGATAGTTGGATGAAAATTGTGTTCAGATCTCAATCAAGCTCCGAAGCTTTACACCTGTTTATACCGTAAGTAAAGCATAGCTTCATGACCAGTTCTGTGTAGACAGTTAGTTGATAGTTGGATGAAAATTGTGTTCGGATCTCAATCAAGCTCCGAAGCTTTACACCTGTTTATACCGTAAGTAAAGCATAGCTTCATGACCAGTTCTAAGGCTCTACAACAATTCACAAGTTTATTTATTATGGAAGTGTAGACAGTTAGTTGATAGTTGGAGGAAAATTGTGTTCGGATCTCAATCAAGCTCCGAAGCTTTACACCTGTTTATACCGTAAGTAAAGCATAGCTTCATGACCAGTTCTAAGGCTCTACAACAATTCACAAGTTTATTTATTATGGAAGTGTAGACAGTTGGTTGATAGTTGGATGAAAATTGTGTTCGGATCTCAATCAAGCTCCGAAGCTTTACACCTGTTTATACCGTAAGTAAAGTATAGCTTCATGACCAGTTCCAAAGCTCTACAACAATTCACAAGTTTATTTATTATGGAAGTGTAGACAGTTGGTTGATAGTTGGAGGAAAATTGTGTTCGGATCTCAATCAAGCTCCGAAGTTTTACACCTGTTTATACCGTAAGTAAAGCATAGATTCATGACCAGTTCTAAGGCTCTACAACAATTCACAAGTTTATTTATTATGGAAGTGTAGACAGTTAGTTGATAGTTGGAGGAAAATTGTGTTCGGATCTCAATCAAGCTCCGAAGCTTTACACCTGTTTATACCGTAAGTAAAGCATAGCTTCATGACCAGTTCTAAGGCTCTACAACAATTCACAAGTTTATTTATTATGGAAGTGTAGACAGTTGGTTGATAGTTGGATGAAAATTGTGTTCGGATCTCAATCAAGCTCCGAAGCTTTACACCTGTTTATACCGTAAGTAAAGTATAGCTTCATGACCAGTTCCAAAGCTCTACAACAATTCACAAGTTTATTTATTATGGAAGTGTAGACAGTTGGTTGATAGTTGGAGGAAAATTGTGTTCGGATCTCAATCAAGCTCCGAAGTTTTACACCTGTTTATACCGTAAGTAAAGCATAGATTCATGACCAGTTCTAAGGCTCTACAACAATTCACAAGTTTATTTATTATGGAAGTGTAGACAGTTAGTTGATAGTTGGAGGAAAATTGTGTTCGGATCTCAATCAAGCTCCGAAGCTTTACACCTGTTTATACCGTAAGTAAAGCATAGCTTCATGACCAGTTCTAAGGCTCTACAACAATTCACAAGTTTATTTATTATGGAAGTGTAGACAGTTAGTTGATAGTTGGAGGAAAATTGTGTTCGGATCTCAATCAAGCTCCGAAGCTTTACACCTGTTTATACCGTAAGTAAAGCATAGCTTCATGACCAGTTCTAAGGCTCTACAACAATTCACAAGTTTATTTATTATGGAAGTGTAGACAGTTGGTTGATAGTTGGATGAAAATTGTGTTCGGATCTCAATCAAGCTCCGAAGCTTTACACCTGTTTATACCGTAAGTAAAGTATAGCTTCATGACCAGTTCCAAAGCTCTACAACAATTCACAAGTTTATTTATTATGGAAGTGTAGACAGTTGGTTGATAGTTGGAGGAAAATTGTGTTCGGATCTCAATCAAGCTCCGAAGTTTTACACCTGTTTATACCGTAAGTAAAGCATAGATTCATGACCAGTTCTAAGGCTCTACAACAATTCACAAGTTTATTTATTATGGAAGTGTAGACAGTTAGTTGATAGTTGGAGGAAAATTGTGTTCGGATCTCAATCAAGCTCCGAAGCTTTACACCTGTTTATACCGTAAGTAAAGCATAGCTTCATGACCAGTTCTAAGGCTCTACAACAATTCACAAGTTTATTTATTATGGAAGTGTAGACAGTTGGTTGATAGTTGGATGAAAATTGTGTTCGGATCTCAATCAAGCTCCGAAGCTTTACACCTGTTTATACCGTAAGTAAAGCATAGCTTCATGACCAGTTCTAAGGCTCTACAACAATTCACAAGTTTATTTATTATGGAAGTGTAGACAGTTGGTTGATAGTTGGATGAAAATTGTGTTCGGATCTCAATCAAGCTCCGAAGTTTTACACCTGTTTATACCGTAAGTAAAGCATAGCTTCATGACCAGTTCTAAGGCTCTACAACAATTCACAAGTTTATTTATTATGGAAGTGTAGACAGTTAGTTGATAGTTGGAGGAAAATTGTGTTCGGATCTCAATCAAGCTCCGAAGCTTTACACCTGTTTATACCGTAAGTAAAGCATAGCTTCATGACCAGTTCTAAGGCTCTACAACAATTCACAAGTTTATTTATTATGGAAGTGTAGACAGTTGGTTGATAGTTGGATGAAAATTGTGTTCGGATCTCAATCAAGCTCCGAAGCTTTACACCTGTTTATACCGTAAGTAAAGTATAGCTTCATGACCAGTTCCAAAGCTCTACAACAATTCACAAGTTTATTTATTATGGAAGTGTAGACAGTTGGTTGATAGTTGGAGGAAAATTGTGTTCGGATCTCAATCAAGCTCCGAAGTTTTACACCTGTTTATACCGTAAGTAAAGCATAGATTCATGACCAGTTCTAAGGCTCTACAACAATTCACAAGTTTATTTATTATGGAAGTGTAGACAGTTGGTTGATAGTTGGAGGAAAATTGTGTTCGGATCTCAATCAAGCTCCGAAGTTTTACACCTGTTTATACCGTAAGTAAAGCATAGCTTCATGACCAGTTCTAAGGCTCTACAACAATTCACAAGTTTATTTATTATGGAAGTGTAGACAGTTAGTTGATAGTTGGAGGAAAATTGTGTTCGGATCTCAATCAAGCTCCGAAGCTTTACACCTGTTTATACCGTAAGTAAAGCATAGATTCATGACCAGTTCTAAGTCTCTACAACAATTCACAAGTTTATTTATTATGGAAGTGTAGACAGTTAGTTGATAGTTGGAGGAAAATTGTGTTCGGATCTCAATCAAGCTCCGAAGCTTTACACCTGTTTATACCGTAAGTAAAGCATAGATTCATGACCAGTTCTAAGTCTCTACAACAATTCACAAGTTTATTTATTATGGAAGTGTAGACAGTTAGTTGATAGTTGGATGAAAATTGTGTTCGGATCTCAATCAAGCTCAGAAGCTTTACACCTGTTTATACCGTAAGTAAAGCATAGATTCATGACCAGTTCTAAGGCTCTACAACAATTCACAAGTTTATTTATTATGGAAGTGTAGACAGTTAGTTGATAGTTGGAGGAAAATTGTGTTCGGATCTCAATCAAGCTCCGAAGCTTTACACCTGTTTATACCGTAAGTAAAGCATAGATTCATGACCAGTTCTAAGTCTCTACAACAATTCACAAGTTTATTTATTATGGAAGTGTAGACAGTTAGTTGATAGTTGGATGAAAATTGTGTTCGGATCTCAATCAAGCTCAGAAGCTTTACACCTGTTTATACCGTAAGTAAAGTATAGCTTCATGACCAATTCTAAGGCTCTACAACAATTCACAAGTTTATTTATTATGGAAGTGTAGACAGTTAGTTGATAGTTGGAGGAAAATTGTGTTCGGATCTCAATCAAGCTCAGAAGCTTTACACCTGTTTATACCGTAAGTAAAGTATAGCTTCATGACCAATTCTAAGGCTCTACAACAATTCACAAGTTTATTTATTATGGAAGTGTAGACAGTTAGTTGATAGTTGGATGAAAATTGTGTTCGGATCTCAATCAAGCTCAGAAGCTTTACACCTGTTTATACCGTAAGTAAAGCATAGCTTCATGACCAGTTCTGTGTAGACAGATAGTTGATAGTGGGATGAAAATTGTGTTCGGATCTCAATCAAGCTCCGAAGCTTTACACCTGTTTATACCGTAAGTAAAGCATAGCTTCATGTCCAGTTCCAAAGCTCTACAACAATTCACAAGTTTATTTACTATGGAAGTGTAGACAGTTAGTTGATAGTTGGATGAAAATTGTGTTCGGATCTCAATCAAGCTCCCTTCAATAATTCTATACAACATGTTTATATTACATTTATATTTGCGTCTAACGAAAACAAAAGGACTACTGCAGTTATTTTTCTCTTCATTTTAAAGGTAATGTTTCAAATACTACTACGATGACCCAAAATCTTTCTAAAGGCTAAAAATTTCTCATTTTACAATTGTTATAGCCTTGTATGGTGATCGAACCTTTGGCTTGAAATTAATCATCACGGCTGTACTAGTCGTTTCCTCCTTCAAAAGCTATTTTACATGTAATTATTTTCTATATGATTCAAATTTGTGTTTCTAAATTCTAAAAAATCGCAATAGGTTATTAGCAAAACTATAGTAAGGTTACTTTTTATTAATGTTATTAGAGAAAATTTATTTTCGGGTAATTAACAAGTGACGTAATAATAGAGATTTACATAGGTAAAAATTTAACATTAGTTTATGACACGCGTAAATCAGTGTGATTAAAAACCATATTCAACTGTCCTTTCTTCGAAGAGCTGTTTGTCGCAAAAATCAGGTACAGTAACAGCTAAAAGTAACGAGTAATACTCCGACATCACTTGGAAGAGCGACAAAGACGGAGTTATGCGGGTCAATACTCCGCCACAAACAACCCCCACCCTTCTAGTGCAACGGTTATATTTCGGGAATGTCAACAAAACGGTCTGTATCAACAAACCAAGTAATGCTGTGTCATGGAGTGATAGTCACTTGGTGGGATGTAAACGTCACTAGGTTTAGGATAGGTGGCCATTTCTATTCCGATATTCCAGTCGCAAGATGACTACGAGGTTTTGTAACGCAAACAGATGATATCAAGCAGAGTTCTTAAGCATTTTGTCACCATGTGTACGTTATGAAAATAAAATAGTTTAAATCAGTTTAAAAATTAGCAGCTCTTGTGTTCTGATTTTCTTTTCATTTGTTTACCCCACACTGTACGAATCAAGCACAAACTAAGTTGAAGATTTTATTATTTTTTTTTTACATTTTCAACTTCATCTACTACTTTACGCTTATAGGCTTTATTATATATTATTGCCCCGCAGGGGGGTGCGGACTAGCCGCACCTACGAGGGATTTGGCGTCCCTCGCGGTACCCTAGCCTAACACTACACCACTCACAAAGCATACACATACACGTACACACACCAACACAATATATATACACATTTCAACACTTACATCTTCTCTTAGGGAATTTGACTGGTCAGAACCGTTGCGCGTTGGGAGTGCTGAAAGGTCCAGAGCTTGACTAACTCTGGTCTGGGACGCTGCTGTGAGCTTGCTCTGCCGAAGACGTATGCGCGGTTGCTGGTCCGCTAGCCACTTCGGTCCTTGGTCAGGGAGTGTCCGCGGTGCACAGGTGTCGGAGCCTGTGCACAGTATTACGAGTTCTCGACTGATGCCCATCCAGTCGAGCTAAGGAGGAAACTATGGGCCCCAGAGTTCCGGGGGTTGGAAATGATCGAAAGTGATCCATGGGTGTACCCGTTCTCATAGTCTCGCCCGTAACGCCTGACACGATGGTTAGCTTAAATCAAATTCATGGAAAACCAACAAAAGTCCAACAAACCAACCAACCAGAGTAATGTGAAGAGGCGTCGTGAGGTTTCTCCGAAGATGCCTAGTGAAGTTAGTGACACGAGGAATGAAATGGATTCAGCATCAACCAAACTACCGCCTAAATTTTTAATTGTCTCTAGCGCAGAAGAAGGAAAAGATCTTTCTAAGGTATCGCCTTTTCTGATCCATAAGGCTATAATTGGATGTGCAGCAGGACCTCTCGCTTCCATAAAAAAGTTGCGAAATGGAACACTGCTGTTAGAAACAATTAGTTCGAAGCAATCACAATATTTGTTAAAAATGACCTCCTTCTTTGATCAGGTCAAGGTTTCGGTGGCCCCCCACAAAACCTTGAACTCATCAAAGGGAGTAATATCATGCAGGGATCTTTTGTATGTCTGTGAGGATGAAATAAGATCTGAACTGGAATCGGAAGGTGTAACAGAAGTCGTACGAATTATGAGAATGGAAAACGGTCAGAGAGTTCCAACAACATCATTAATCCTGACATTCGGGAAAACATCTATCCCGGAATATTTACATGCTGGCTATCAACGGCTTCCTGTTAGGCCCTACGTTCCCAATCCACGGCGGTGCTTTAAATGCCAACGTTTTGGACACGTAAGTTCTTCTTGCTCCAAGCCAGAGGTATGCGGACAGTGTGCATCTGAAGGCCATACTGAGAAGGTTTGCACAAGTGCTCCGAAATGCCCCAACTGTGCTGGTGATCACCCTGCTCGCTTCTTTAACTGCCCAAAGTTCAAGGAGGAGAAAGCGATCCTCAGCATAATGGCAAAGGATAAAACATCTTTCCACGAAGCGAAAAAGAAGTTCAAGTTAACTCAACCTAGACTTGAAACGAAATCTTATGCCTCAGCTACCACCACTGAGAAGTCGTGTTCCAACTGCGTTGAGCTAAACAAAAAAATTGAAGTTCTCACTGAGCAAGTTAGCCAGTTATTAGCATTGGTGACGAAAAATTCTGTTTCCAACCTAAAGAATAATGTTGAATGTGCGGGAAAATCTCCATTGCCAGTTACCTCTGAGAAAATTAAAAGAAATAAAACACTATTAGAGACAAGTGATAAAATCGTAAAAACTACTCCTAATACGAGTAACAAAAATAATAACAAAGCTGCACCTGTGAAAGTAGGTGCAAAACCACAAACGACTCAAAAGAGGACCATTTCAAACTCCTCTTCTGAGTCAAAAAACTCTTCTGATTCCACCACTACAATAGTGGTGATGGAATCTGATGACT
This sequence comes from Prosapia bicincta, assembly GCA_036971475.1. Classification (NCBI taxonomy): domain Eukaryota; kingdom Metazoa; phylum Arthropoda; class Insecta; order Hemiptera; family Cercopidae; genus Prosapia; species Prosapia bicincta. The sequence continues at coordinate 80,787,696 of JBAIZL010000001.1, read as the reverse complement.
CTCTGCCTGGAACGTCCAACATTCCAGGCCAGCGAATTTGCAATGACACCAGTGAGAGCCAGGTGAATCCATTTCACTAAAATACGATGTCCACACCTAAACAATCCGTGATTCAGTGGAACATTAACGGTGTTAAAAGTCACATTGAAGATCTCAAATTAATTGTAAGGGATGTGTCCCCTATGTACATTTGTATTCAGGAGACACATCTCCATGCATCGCACAATTTCCATCTAAGGGAGTATTCAGTTTACAGATCGGACTTCGTTACAGAAAATCGAGCTAGAGGTGGCGTAGCCATTCTAGCCCGTGACTGTGTCGACGCCGTTTCTCTGAACTTAATAACTCCCTTACAAGCAGTAGCAATTCAAACAGCTGTTCCGTACAAACTCACTCTCTGTTGTGCCTACCTCCCACCAAGTGACAACCTGCAACAGAGAGATCTTGTAGACCTTATAAATCAGTTACCGACTCCGTTTTTATTAGTGGGCGATTTCAATGCCCACCATGTTTCATGGGGTTCGCCAGAATGCAACCGGCGAGGTAATCTGATCGAAAGCATCAGATCGGAACTGGATTTATACCTGCTAAATGACGGTTCTCCGACACATTTAGCAGCGTCAACAGGTGGATGGACAGCTGTAGACTTGTCATTATGCAGTCCTGTCTTGGCTACAAGGCTAAAATGGTCAGCATTGCCTGATCTTTACAGTAGTGACCACATCCCTATTGAGATCTCTTTGTGTGACTCCTCTCCCTGTTGTGTTCGACATCCCCGTTGGATCCTGAAAAAAGCCAACTGGGAACAATTTTCACAAGATCTAGAATCACTGGACGTGGATTACTTGGCTCCCATTGATGACATTGTAAATTCATTTACAAAAACCGTTTTGAATGCCGCCGGAAAGGCAATTCCGAAAACCTCATCCAAACCACGACGACCACCTGTTCCGTGGTGGAATGATGAGTGCACTGTGATCCTTCGTCAACGGAGAAAAGCTTTGAACCAGTTCAAGAGACATCCAACGAGTGAAAACCTGGAAAAATATAAAATCTTCCGTGCGAAAGCACGGAGAATATTTAGGCAAAGTAAACGAGAATCATGGTCGCAGTACATTGGCTCAATTACAAGAACTACAGCTCCATCCACAGTATGGAAGAAATTACGATCAGTATGTGGCATTTCCGTTCCGATGCCATTAATTTCATTAAGGCATTCGGATGGTGTTTTGACCACGGACTCTGAGGAAATTGCCAATGTGGTAGCGTTATCATTTTCAAAACATTCTTCATCTTCTGCATACAAGGACACTTTCCAGGTGTTGAAACGTAAACAGGAAGCCTTACCTTTCACCGTTGGATTGTCTGGAGATTCTTGTTTGAATATCGATTTCTCTATCGACGAACTAGAGTCAGCTCTCTCGTCAACGAAGGATTCAGCTCCAGGCCCGGATGATATTGTATACTCCATGATTAAAAATCTACCACCGTCGGCAAAACTAATTCTCCTTGGGATATACAACCGTATATTCGAGGAGCAGGGTTTTCCCGATGCATGGTTAGAAGCGACAATAATTCCTCTTCTAAAACAAGGAAAGGACAAAACTAATCCCAGTAGTTACAGACCCATCTCTCTGACCAGCTGCTTATGCAAACTACTGGAGAAGATGGTCAACCGTCGTCTTGTCTGGTATCTAGAAACAAACAAACTTCTTTCTAACGTTCAGTGTGGTTCCAGACAAGGACGTTCATCAGTTGACCAATTGGTTTTGTTGGAGTCAGCTATACAGAATGCCTTCATCTTACGACAAACACTGGTAGCTGTTTTCTTTGACCTTGAGAAGGCATATGACATGGCATGGAGAAGAGGAATTTTGAACGTATTGAAATCATGGGGTATACAAGGTAACATTCTTGCTTTTTTACAAAATTATTTGAATAACAGGACTTTCCGTGTACGTCTAGGAGGCATATATTCTGATCGTTGCGAACTAGAGAATGGTGTACCACAGGGTGGCGTTTTGAGTGTGACTCTGTTTGCTGTTGCCATTAACAGCGTCACTTCAAACGTACAGTCACCGGTCCACTGTTCCCTGTTTGTAGACGATTTTTGTATATATATGGCTGCTAGAAGTATGGCAACAGCGGAAAGATCCTTACAATTGGTAATTAATAAATTGCAAGAATGGACCAAATCTACGGGCTTCAAGTTTTCGGCTTCGAAGACCCAGTGTATAGCATTTAGTCGTCGCAGGCAACTCCAGGAACCTATTCTTTATCTTGATGGTACGCGGCTTCAAACCGCGGATAATGTGAGATTTTTGGGTCTTTTATTGGATAAAAGACTTTCATGGAGTCCACATGTTCGTGATTTGAAGGTGAGATGCAGCAAGATATTGGATATGTTGAGAGTTCTAAGTGGTACAAATTGGGGAGCAGACAGAACCTGTATGCTCCGTTTCTATCGCGCCGTTGTAAGATCGCGCATAGATTACGGCTGTATAGCCTATTCATCTGCTCGACCTACGGTTCTGAAACTCCTGGATTCAATACATCACGCTGGCCTTAGACTTTCTACTGGTGCTTTTAGATCAAGCCCAATCTCCAGCCTTCTAGTTGAAGCTGGAGAACCATCTCTCTCTATGCGACGTCAAATGCTACAAATTTCATATTACACTGGTCTTCGAAGTAAACCTAAACATCCGGTATTCAAAGCAGTTTTTGATAACTACCTCGAGGATCGTTACAATGAGCGTCAACGTTCAACTGCTGCCTTCGGAATAAGAACGTTGCATATTTTTAGCAATCTAAATTTAGAACTTCCACCTATATTCGAACGATCATCATGCTACATCCCTCCATGGATAATACAAAAGCCAAAATGTGACTTCTCATTGTCCATGTACCTAAAACACAATACTCCTGACGTTATTTATCGTCAGGAGTTTTTGCAGATTCAACAAACTCACCAACACACTGTGACTATATTCACAGACGGTTCAAAACTGGACAATGGGATAGGTTGTGCATTTTATATGGAAGGACAAACTTTCACTTACGGATTGCCCTCAGCCTGTAGCGTTTTTACTGCAGAACTTTATGCAATTTTCCAAGCTTTAAGATCAATTCCGTCTGCAAAATCTAAATACCTTGTATGTTGTGATTCCAAAAGTGCTCTCCAGGCTATTCAGGAAATGTACACTAAGAACCCTTTAGTTGGAGACATCTTGTGCTCTATACACAGGCTCCAATTACGAGGTGTCGAGGTGTCATTTCTCTGGGTGCCTGGTCACTGTGGAATATTCGGAAACACTAAAGCAGATGAAGGTGCAAAATTAGCTACAGGTATGTTGCCATCGACACAACGCGTGATGGCATCAGATTTTGTATGCAAAGTTAAATCTACACTATTCTCTGTTTGGTACGAAGAATGGCAAAATGTAAATAGAAACAAGCTGAGGGACATCAAAAATAGCGTCCGACCATGGAGGACATCTGTTCGTTCGAATCGTAGGGAGGAAGTGGTGGTTACTCGACTTCGCATCGGCCACTCTTTGTTAACGCATGGATGGTTGATGCGACATGAGGATCCACCACTATGTCAGTTTTGTAGAAATAATATTACAATCAAGCATATACTGCTTGATTGTAATGAGTTAACAAATTTGTATATACGTTACGATCTTCGAGGTAGTTTAAAGGTGGTTTTAAGAGACGATGTCATGGCTATCGACCGTGTCCTCGCTTTCTTACGCCACCTGAATCTATTTAATAATATTTAAACTATGTATAATTTTAGTGTCTTTAGTTTTAGCTACAATTTGTATTAAACTGTTATTTTATTTTATTTTGTTTAGTTGGTTAGTTTTATTTTAAAATAATTATTTAAAATAACTTTTGTTAGGCGATGATAACCTTGATAGATTTTTCGCCTGGAAAAAAAAAAAAAAAAAAAAAAATATATATTATTGTGCAAATACTTTTTCCTAGTAGCATTTACTTTTGGTCTAAATGAGATGTATATCATTATAACCAAGGCTAACACACTTGTTGGTAGTGAGAGATATGCTTCGAATATGTAAGGTCTCATCAAATAAGTGTCAATATTTATTTAGATGTTTACGTATTAATATAAGATATAGTTTATTCGGAGAGAGACTTATTTATATGGAAGTACTTTTATACTTTAAAAAGTAAATTTTCAATTGATTATCATTCTTCCAATTAAAGCCGATGGTAAACTTCTAGGACGTACACTCAGTTGGGAAAGCATCAAGATATATTATGTTGTAATAATGAAAGATCTGTGCACGTTTTTCCCTCCTCACGTGAATGTTTATAAAGTTTAAAGTTTGGCTGTTTATTAATCTTGACTTGATGGACATATTTCAAGTAATTTGAACAATTTATTAAATTTATTAAACAGAGAGAGAGAGAGTGAGATAGATAGAGAGATATACAGCTGATAGATAGGTAGATAGAAAGAAAGAGACAGACAGAGTTAGAGAGAGAATGAATCTTAAAGAAAAAATTCCAGTTTTATTCGAAAAAATGTCCTCTGTGTTTTTAACAACTCTTTGGTAATTTCTAAATACATTTTTAACCTCGTTTGACAGAATTGAGGTTTAGCTTATCTAATTAGCAACCCTTTCTACTCTTGTGGCCGTGCAAGTCTACTTCTCTCTAGAGACTTTTCTTCTTTAAACTAATATCTATAATCGAATCAATCATAAAGGCACGTACTTAAATAGCCCCCGATGTTCAAATTGTGTTATCCTCTTGCGTGGAAAGTGCCCGCTTTATTTGTAACGATCAAAACAATTTCTTCTTATAGTAAAAATTACATCATTAATGATTTTAAAGTAATTTTCTTATTCAATATTGTAGTAAAAAAATGTACTTTATAATATATTAGTGCTCTGAACACTTACTGAGAGCCGCACGTATTTACTTTTTTGATTTGTTGAATGAGGATGGCGGTTTTGGGAGATGTAGTTCATTGGCAACGCAGACAGTTACTGAAATTCTATTTGAAAATCTTATTTAGATGTCGTTGAACTTTACTTTCTTGCTATATATTTCGGTCCAGACTAGAAAATATATATTTAATAATTGAAGTACGATTATACCAGGCTAAATTGAAATTGAGCAATTATAGGATCGTTATTGTAGCATATATACTCAATCATGCAATGAACAATACGCCTGATAATACAACACAAAATTAAACTCTTTTGTGACTTCCTGAAATTATATTTCACAACATTAATATAATTAATTATACCATCTGATGTAATAAAGGACATGAAAGAGTTTATTATGAACTTTTATTAATGCCCTATAATTTGATTATTATCTTGTATTATGTTATTTGGTGTAATATTAATTATATTAAGTGTAATATTTTCACTGACCTCTTGAATTTATTTCATATAATTATTTTTACTTTAAATATATCGAATTTAATTTATATGCATATATAATTTTAACCTCACAGGTTAAGACAAGGTATATTCCCCAGTATAGGTCAATTGTTTTTATAGGTGACACATTTATTAAAATACACTTCAAATGTTGGTTAGATTCAAGCACGTCTAACCAAAATACCTCAGAATTCAATTATTTTGCAACATTTTAAATGTTGACATCTAATGTAAAATATTTTATTTCTTCTTATTATACAAATATCAGGATAATACGTTAATGTGTTTACAAAAAGATGTTTTTGTTAATTTTATTACAAAACAATTGAATAACTATAATAATTTTGTGGGAAAAGGTTTTCTTATTCGAAAATCATTCTATTTGCTTTTTTCTGAAATTTAAGTACGATTAATTTTATGTAAACAATTTTAATTGAAACTTTAGATTATTATTTTTTCGTAATTTTAAAATGTTCATCTTGTTTCTTTGCCATACCTCCTGTAAGGTGTAATCAGTAAAATCTAAAGAGTGGAAGGTAAGAATATTTATCTAGTAATTGCAATTAAAATTCTGATAAGTACCACAATTACGTGCTTGATAGCAAAAACACGTCTATATTCTTCATAAATTACAATTAACATTTACATATCCCTCATTAATTACAATAAAGCTATTTTCATATTACAATAAACTTGCAATTAATATTATAATTTTCATATTTAACATCTTTGCGACAAATTAATACAAACTCGCATTATCATTGTGTTTAAAAGCTTAACACTTCTAAGAAAGCTAAAATGAAATTAAATTTGTTAACAAGACAAAAAGTCTAATCATCCTATCTCAAAATAGGCCTACATTTTTTTATTCTAAGCTATCAAAATTTTTCGCATTTAAAAATACCTTTAAATATACAATAAGCCTGGGAAAATATATTCCCTTATACTGGTGATTGATAAATTTACATTTCACTGTACAAATGACAAGAAGTTGTTTAAACCCAACAAATCTGTAGACATTTTGTAAAGTTAAGTAGCAATCGTATGCTTAAATTTTACTAAACCTTAAAAAAACACTATCTATCGTGCACTTTAATGCCATTTCAACACGCAAGCATTCGTTGGCCTACGCTTACTTTAAACATAATCCTAGAAATGTGTTTTGTCAGATTTGTTGGCCTAGGCTCACTTTAAACATAATCCTAGAAATATTTTGTCAAATTCTTTGGCCTACGCTCACTTTAAACATAATGCTAGAAATGTTTTGTAAAATTCGTTGGCCTACGCTCACTGTAAACATAATCCTAGAAATGTGTTTTGTCAGATTTGTTGGTCTACGCTCACTTTAAACATAATCCTAGAAATGTGTTTGGTCAGATTCATTGGCCTATGCTCACTTCAAACATAATCCTAGAAATGTGTTTTGTCAGATTCGTTGGCCTACGCTCACTTTAAACATTATCCTAGAAATGTGTTTTCTCAGATTCGTTGGCCTACGCTTACTTTAAACATAACCTAGAAATATTTTGTCAAATTCTTTGGCCTACGCTCACTTTAAACATAATCCTAGAAATGTGTTTTGACAGATTCGTTGGCCTACGCTCACTTTAAACATAATCCTAGAAATGTGTTTTGTCAGATTCGTTGGCCTACGCTCACTTTAAACAATATCCTAGTAATGTGTTTTCTCAGATTCGTTGGCCTACGCTTTCTTTAAACATAACCTAGAAATATTTTGTCAAATTCTTTGGCCTACGCTCACTTTAAACATAATCCTAGAAATGTGTTTTGTTAGATTCGTTGGCCTACGCTCACTTTAAACATAATCCTAGAAATGTGTTTTGTCAGATTTGTTGGCCTACGCTCACTTTAAACATAATCCTAGAAATGTGTTTTGTCAGATTCGTTGGCCTACGCTAACTTTAAACATAATCCTAGAAATGAGTTTTGTCAGATTCGTTGGCCTACGCTCACTTTAAACATAATCCTAGAAATGTGTTTTGTCTGATTCGTTGGCCTACGCTCACTTTAAACATAATCCTAGAAATGTGTTTTGTCAGATTTGTTGGCCTACGGTCACTTTAAACATAATCCTAGAAATGAGTTTTGTCAGATTCGTTGGCCTACGCTCACTTTAAACATAATCCTAGAAATGTGTTTTGTCAGATTCGTTGGCCTACGCTCACTTTAAACATAATCCTAGAAATGTGTTTTGTCAGATTCGTTGGCCTACGCTCACTTTAAACATAATCCTAGAAATGTGTTTTGCCAGATTCGTTGGCCTACGCTCACTTTAAACATAATCCTAGAAATGTGTTTTGTCAGATTTGTTGGCCTACGCTCACTTTAAACATAATCCTAGAAATGTGTTTTGTCAGATTCGTTGGCCTACGCTCACTTTAAACATTATCCTAGAAATGTGTTTTCTCAGATTCGTTGGCCTACGCTTACTTTAAACATAACCTAGAAATATTTTGTCAAATTCTTTGGCCTACGCTCACTTTAAACATAATCCTAGAAATGTGTTTTGTTAGATTCGTTGGCCTACGCTCACTTTAAACATAATCCTAGAAATGTGTTTTCTCAGATTTGTTGGCCTACGCTCACTTTAAACATAATCCTAGAAATGTGTTTTGTCAGATTCGTTGGCCTACGCTCACTTTAAACATAATCCTAGAAATGAGTTTTGTCAGATTCGTTGGCCTACGCTCACTTTAAACATAATCCTAGAAATGTGTTTTGTCAGATTCGTTGGCCTACGCTCACTTTAAACATAATCCTAGAAATGTGTTTTGTCAGATTTGTTGGCCTACGCTCACTTTAAACATAATCCTAGAAATGTGTTTTGTCAGATTCGTTGGCCTACGCTCACTTTAAACATAATCCTAGAAATGTGTTTTGTCAGATTCGTTGGCCTACGCTCACTTTAAACATAATCCTAGAAATGTGTTTTGTCAAATTTGTTGGCCTACGCTCATTTTAAACATAATCCTAGAAATGTATTTTGTCAGATTCGTTGGCCTACGCTCACTGTAAACATAATCCTAGAAATGTGTTTTGTCAGATTCGTTGGCCTACGCTCACTTTAAACATAATCCTAGAAATGAGTTTTGTCAGATTCGTTGGCCTACGCTCACTTTAAACATAATCCTAGAAATGAGTTTTGTCAGATTCGTTGGCCTACGCTCACTTTAAACATTATCCTAGAAATGTGTTTTCTCAGATTCGTTGGCCTACGCTTACTTTAAACATAACCTAGAAATATTTTGTCAAATTCTTTGGCCTACGCTCACTTTAAACATAATCCTAGAAATGTGTTTTGTCAGATTCGTTGGCCTACGCTCACTTTAAACATAATCCTAGAAATGTGTTTTGTCAAATTTGTTGGCCTACGCTCATTTTAAACATAATCCTAGAAATGTATTTTGTCAGATTCGTTGGCCTACGCTCACTGTAAACATAATCCTAGAAATGTGTTTTGTCAGATTCGTTGGCCTACGCTCACTTTAAACATAATCCTAGAAATGAGTTTTGTCAGATTCGTTGGCCTACGCTCACTTTAAACATAATCCTAGAAATGAGTTTTGTCAGATTCGTTGGCCTACGCTCACTTTAAACATTATCCTAGAAATGTGTTTTCTCAGATTCGTTGGCCTACGCTTACTTTAAACATAACCTAGAAATATTTTGTCAAATTCTTTGGCCTACGCTCACTTTAAACATAATCCTAGAAATGTGTTTTGTTAGATTCGTTGGCCTACGCTCACTTTAAACATAATCCTAGAAATGTGTTTTCTCAGATTTGTTGGCCTACGCTCACTTTAAACATAATCCTAGAAATGTGTTTTGTCAGATTCGTTGGCCTACGCTCACTTTAAACATAATCCTAGAAATGAGTTTTGTCAGATTCGTTGGCCTACGCTCACTTTAAACATAATCCTAGAAATGTGTTTTGTCAGATTCGTTGGCCTACGCTCACTTTAAACATAATCCTAGAAATGTGTTTTGTCAGATTTGTTGGCCTACGCTCACTTTAAACATAATCCTAGAAATGTGTTTTGTCAGATTCGTTGGCCTACGCTCACTTTAAACATAATCCTAGAAATGTGTTTTGTCAGATTCGTTGGCCTACGCTCACTTTAAACATAATCCTAGAAATGTGTTTTGTCAAATTTGTTGGCCTACGCTCATTTTAAACATAATCCTAGAAATGTATTTTGTCAGATTCGTTGGCCTACGCTCACTGTAAACATAATCCTAGAAATGTGTTTTGTCAGATTCGTTGGCCTACGCTCACTTTAAACATAATCCTAGAAATGAGTTTTGTCAGATTCGTTGGCCTACGCTCACTTTAAACATAATCCTAGAAATGAGTTTTGTCAGATTCGTTGGCCTACGCTCACTTTAAACATAATCCTAGAAATGTGTTTTGTCAGATTCGTTGGCCTACGCTCACTTTAAACATAATCCTAGAAATGTGTTTTGTCAGATTCGTTGGCCTACGCTCACTTTAAATATAATCCTCTGTTTTGTAACAAGCGAAAAACTAAAACAAAAAAGGGAGCTGGTATAATTTTGTTTATAAGTTTATTCAATAGTTTGATTTCAACCGTTCCATACATAATTTATGTATAATTTAAGAACTATTATTTCGGGGGTTGTGAAATCATATCCTTTGAGCCTTTATGCTTGGACTAGAATTCTAAATTATACACATACTGCTAATGTTTATTTGAACATAAAGTATTAGTTTATACTCATCGCTTTTCAAGAGATACAAAATCTATAATAAAATGGATAAAAGAGTAAAACTGAGAATATTTGACTGGCATTATTACTATGTATATAATAGTTAAAAGTTAATAATATAATAGAGTTTTATTTCCATAATTTTATTTTAAAACGTCTTAAAACTGTTTTAGATGTAACCTGAATGTGATACAATGTAATGTTGTTAAAACATGATGAAAGCGTTACTTTAAAATACCTAAAACAAAGTGACGCTTTTATTTAAACAAGGTAATTAGTTTCCCTGTTTGAGGGTGACTTTCATCTTACCGCGAATTCTACGTAATACTGCTTTAACATGAGCGCTACCTAGGTACTAAGGAATGTTTCTCCTTCACCTCTATTATCATTGGAAAAAGGTAATACCACGTCGTATTTATTTATAATGTAAAGCTAATTTACTGTTACCACTACTAACCAAATAATATATATTATTAAATATAATAAATATAAACAGAAGAAACAAAAGTGCTTAAATTTCATTAAAAGAATTTATACAACCAGAAGTAATTGTAAATAATTAGAAAACTGGTGTTTCTCTATTGTTCTTCAAATTTCACAAACATGTTTGTAAAACCTACTCACATGTTGTCGAAAATGTGCGTCTTATACTTTTCGTAAATAATTTCTAAATCATAAAGGAAAGGATTTGCCTTGAAATCTGTATTCAGTTGGCACAGGACTGATGGGAGTCTACGAGAGGGTGTTACAGGCGTATGTGTGACCACATTTCGCAAGCAGTAAATCGGAAACGCACAGCTTATGGTTATCGCTTTACATCAAAGAAACAAGAACTCGTGACCTAGATAGAAAACTTCCGGTTAGAGACGAATTTCTGCTGTGTTTCAATCAGTACAATCTTCAAAGTTGACGGAGGGTTTGAAAATAAAATAAAACTGATGAAATTTTTATTCTGTTTATTTTCCTACTCCTATTGATAAATAATACATAAAAATAAATACGTAAATAATTGTTTAATTCATCCTAATACTTGATGTTTTTTAATTGTTGTCATTTTTTGTAAACAAACAAACACAAATCATATAGACCTACAATGAGAAATCCATTCATTAAATTTTGAAATCGTAACACAATGAATTTAATTATATTATGTCTGAAACATTATATAAGACAACTTATTTCTTCAGCTTATTTAACAGGTACAACATGGAAATAATTATAATATTTCGTAAATAAATACTAAGAGATACGTAATAGTATTTATAATATGTCTATATTGAAATAAATATAAATACAATTATTAAAATGAACGAGTTTCAATGACCAAGTAGTCATCCTCAGTGAACATATTTTGATGAAACGTACTTTTAATTGTAGTTATAGTCAATTTTAGTTCCTAAATAGTCTTTAGGAAAAACCTTTACAGAATCATCAATTTATTTCATTACGAAATACAGTGATAAAAGTATTTCAACATACCACTGCTTTAAGATTATTTGAAACTGATCAATACATTTCGAAATTCTAGTGCAATTATAATGTTTTCAATCGCTTGAAGAGAGAGAGAGAGAGAGAGAGAGAGAGAGAGAGAGAGAGAGAGAGAGAGAGAGAGAGAGAGAGAGAGAGGAAGAGAGAGATATCTCTGTTTTATACTAATTATCAACCATTTCTACACCACTGGCCATAGAAAGCTATTCCTCCCTAGAGACTTTTACCCATTAAACGAAGATGTTTAATTGGATTAAACAAATCGACACGTAGCTTGGACTGCTTGGTAGGATGCATAATTATTAAATTAATTATATTAAAGTTGAAACATTAAGGTTACAAAATTTAAGATTATTTTTGTTACAACTTGAAGATTTTCTTCAGTTGTAGAATTTTTTTAGCCTGACTTTATTCATTGAAATTGTGTACAGCATCCCCAGTTAAATAAAATTATTTCCGTTTATATTCAACATTACAAAAACAATTTCCGTGTTTATAAATGTTGACATCATGGCTCTAGTTTTTAACGTAATAACAGAATCCTATATTAGAATCGCTGTACGTTGAGAAATAATTGCTTTGTAAAATAAATGTCACTGTGACGGTATAATTTCATTAAATACGTTTTTGTATTTAGTGTTTTATAATTCGAATATCACAAAAATAATTTCTACAAATTAGCTTTAAAGAAATAATCTCCAAAAAAAGAAATAGTAATATATAGGGTGTATATATATACATACATACATACACACACACATATATATATATATATATGTATATGCATACAACATTTTACACATACTTAATTATATGTAGCAGGTATAAAATTATTTTAACGATCATAGTTTAAGCATAATAATTTTATATTGTAATAAAATAGGTTTTTAAATTGCTGCACATGTCCGAAATAAAAATAAAAATATTTTACATACGAGCACTGCATTTTATAATGCCTATAGTACCTTGTATATGAGGTAATTTATGGAACTCTTGGATTATTGTTCATGTTAAGATGACAAACTGTTACACCTGTAATTGTTTACAATATTCTAGGTTTCTACTTGGCTACACATTAATATGTGGAGCATCATTGTTTTCTCTTATTGCAGCACTGCCACTAGTCGACAAGATTTAATAGCGTAATACTAAGAATGGTTAAGTATTATTTCTCACGATATTAAGGTTTCATCTGTAAATATTAAGTCATAATCTGTATATATTACGTAACTGAAGTGAAGAAATTTCATAATTTAAACACAAACTGGAATTAAAAAATTGGGATTTATCAGCTCTTTATGTATTAGTTTTCATTATACAGAGCTTTAATCACTGACAACAATCACAGTATAATCAATTTGTCTCTCCTTTTAACACGTATACATTGTTTTAGACCGAGCAATTAAGGGGGGTTCAGACAGAAAATTAATCACGTTAACAATGTATATATATATACATATATAATAAATTAAAAATATTTCAAAAACAAGAATAATTTTAATGAATATATTTATTCGTTAAGAATAAATATATTCATTAAAAATATTCTTGTTTTTGAAATATTTTTAAATTATTAACTATATTATAAGAAAACATATCACCATATATATAAAATATGTTTTCCCTTTTAATAATCTAAACTCATTCCTGATGATGCTGGTAGTAATTTAGTACTTGAACAAAATAATTATTAATGTTTACGTACGAAAAATGTAATATAACCTTTTTCAATGACAATTCCTCACCAAAAATTACTCATATATATATATATATGTGTAATTTTTAGTAAGGAATTGTCATGGAAAGAAATTATATTACATTTTTCAGACGCAAATATTATTAATTATTTTGTTCAAGTACTAAATTATTGTTGCAATAAATTTGTGTCTTTAAACATAAATATTAACATAAAAAATAACATTTTTCACTTCCAAGGAAGTTTCAACGATTCAGAAATAATTGAGGAAAATAATTATATAAATATACTTAACTATAACAAATGGTTCATTATTTCTTAGCATACACACTAGTGTCGTTCATTGTTCAAAAGTTTAAAATTAAAACGGGATGGTTTTAAAAAATGAAGTTTTTTGAAATATACGTTTCTCGTTTTAGTCATAAATTTTAAAGAAATAAATTAGTGATTTAAAAAATAACTCAAATAAGCAACAACACAATAACATTTTAGTAACCTACATGAATTATATAACATACAACAATCTTGGAATAAAAGTATTTTGAAGCAGAAAGAACATTTCTTTGTATATGAGAACGAAAAGGAAAATTAAATTAGAATGTTTGGAGATAATATTTTAAGTTGCGCACTGTGTTGCTCTAAACCTAAAATTTCCTACAGACGTTTACAAAAATAAATAATTATTTGAAAGTTATCTAGTTTGGACTCCGTTATTATTAAACAAAAACTAATTAAAGGAAATCCTAATATATATCTAAGCAAGTTTCCTCTAAATTATTCTCATAACTTCTACTCTAAACAACTACTGAAGGCTACTTTCCTTCTAATTCAGGAACGTTCCGGTAAAACGTCCTACTTTGTTTTACATTTTTATAAAGTATCATCTTTTACCGAAGCGCAAAGCACAAACTGTGTCCATCCCGCCATCAGCACCAACTACCCGTAACCACGAATTCCACCCCCTCACCCTTTGTGACACAGGCAGCTAAAGTTAATCTCATTACAGCCCCTTTTAGCGCTGTCTGGTGGTCGCAAAAAACCCTTTGACCGGGGTAGAAATAAATCAAGGAATTTTAATTCTCTGTAATCTCTGAATTAACGTATCAGCCCAGTGAAAATTACCAACATCAGATTATGTAATTTACTTTTTTTTAAGCATAAAGTCAAATTACTATAGTAGGCATATTTAGAGAGCAATATTTTCTTATTCAAAACCGTCCACACAACAAACTCAAACGAGAATTTTTTTTAAAAATGAGGATGTAAATCGAAATGAGTTCACATTTTCTAAAGTACACAAATTTAAAAAAAACAAAAATAAAATCTATGACTATAAAAAATAATAAAGAATAGAAATATAAAACCAAGAATCAAACCTAGATTAAAATATATGTTATTTTTAAAAAAAATAAGAAAGTACTACTACCAAAAACAAAGAAAGGAATACAAAAACTAAAGAATCAACATATTAGAAAAATGTATTTGAAGTTCAATAAGAGTATTAATGAAATAGTTTTTTAAATGAAGTATAAAAATAAACTGACGCACATTTATCAAGTATTCAATTATTTTACGAAATAAATAACTACGTAAGAGTGTATTGTTGTTAAATACATGATTGTGTTATTTGAGTCTAGTATACAATTAATTAGAATGGCTAAATTTGACTCTTTAAATTAAATTTTCTAGTGCCATCGAAAGATTAACTATATAGTCAGCGTTAAGCCCAACCTTCTAGTACACTGAAAACGTGGTCTTGTATCATCCCAGATGCTGACCATTCAATAAACTAAACGAACTGTTGAGCTCCGGATGTTATATGACTCATGAGACCCTGATATAGTATGTTCCCCAACGAGTTATTGACGTCTAAATCGATTAGTAGCGATAAAGTTATGGTGTAGCATACATTCATAAATGTAAACATTGGGTATGAAACTATAACCCATATTTGTAACATCAGCCACGTAAATAGTAATATATTATAAACATTGTTTAATCTAAAGGTTTATATTAGGGATGGGCCGATTCCTAAAACCTTCGATTCCGATTCCGATTCTAAAATTTTCCTTTCGATTCTCGATTCTTTATTCGATTCTCGATTCTTTCAAGTTATGTTAGCTTACATGCTAGTTTTCTAATAATTAATTTAGTTAACATCTCGGTCATATGGCAAAACCCTTTAAAAGTTCTGTTTTAATGTAATAGGCTACACAAAACCTTCAACCGTGAGAGTGTTATCTGTCTATAATATAATTTATTAAGGTTAAGTTTCGGAGGAATAATATAGTGTTTCTGTTATCCGTCTATTCGCTCAACCGTCATGGCCACGGTTCCGACGGTGACGGTTAATCGAGTTTTTACTGTACTTTTTTGTGTTTTGTTCTGACATTTAGTGAGAGAGAGAGAGAGAGAGAGAGAGAGAGAGAGAGAGAGAGAGAGAGAGAGAGAGAGAGACGAGCGATGTCAAACGACCAGAAATGGTTACGATCTTGATTGCTGATGCTTCATAAATAATAATATTTTCATTTACTTTTATCATTTAATTCATTCAAATCAACTAATACATAAATAAGACATAGTTGGTATTTAATTATTTTTCCACACAAATATAATAAATTTTGTTTGGTAATAAATTACTCCACACGCATATTTTAATAGTTAACAAAATAGGAATCGGAATCGACACTTTTATGAATGAAGAATCGAGTATCGACGATTCCTCGATACCACCTAGAATCGACGATTCCTGGAATCGAGAATCGGAATCGGCCCATCCCTAGTTTATATATTTACTTAATAGGTTTATTTACAAGAAATTTAGGAAAAATAAAACAGTCAAACTTTGTAGACATTATTAACTAACGTGTGTGTAAAATGTTTGATAAAAGCCGATTTGAGAAAAATAACAAAGAAAAAATGTTAGGCTGAAAAAATCCTTATTTGTTTTTTAAATTCTTGTGTCTAAGAAAACTGATTTTTAAAGTACCAAACGTAACATGGTTGAGGCCTATGGAGACAATTATTGTCTTTAAAAATAAACAAGTGTAAAGAACTTGTCAAAGTTGATTTTGTGATAAAGTTACCTTAAAACATTATAAAGAATAAGAGTCTTCAAAACGAAAGCGAGCGTGCGTTATCAGTGGTCTAAATATCAGCCCTTCAAGGCAATTGTACTGACGAATAACTAAGAAGAAAAATCTTCAACGTTGCTGTGCCTCTAGATACTTTATCTGTAATGTCAATCAGACTGCACGTCAAGGTAAAAAAAACCCTCTTACTTTAAATTATTTATTCTGTAAGGTTTTTCACATGTTAACTTTACTTAAAATTAGGGATGGGCCGATTCCTAAAATTTTCGATTCCGATTCCGATTCTAAAATTTTCCTTTCGATTCTCGATTCTTTAGTCGATTCTCGATTCTTTCAAGTTATATTAGCTTACATGCTAGTTCTCTAATAATTAATTTAGTTAACATCTTGGTCATATGGCAAAACCTTTTAAAAGTTCTGTTTTAATGTAATAGGCTACACAAAACTTTCAACCGTGAGAGTGATATCTGTCTATAATATAATTTATTAAGGTTAAGTTTCGGAGGAATAATACAGTGTTTCTGTTATCCGTCTGTTCGCTCAACCGTCATGGCCACGGTTCCGACGGTGACGGTTAATCGAGTTTTTACTGTACTTTTTTGTGTTTTGTTCTGACATTTAGTGAGAGAGAGAGAGACGAGCGATGTCAAACGACCAGAAATGGTTACGATCTTGATTGCTGTTGCTTCATAAATAATAATATTTTCGTTTACTTTAATCATTTAATTCATTCAAATCAACTAATACATAAA
Organism: Prosapia bicincta; assembly: GCA_036971475.1. Classification (NCBI taxonomy): domain Eukaryota; kingdom Metazoa; phylum Arthropoda; class Insecta; order Hemiptera; family Cercopidae; genus Prosapia; species Prosapia bicincta. The sequence continues at coordinate 80,770,496 of JBAIZL010000001.1, read as the reverse complement.
TAAGACATAGTTGGTAATTAATTATTTTTCCACACAAATATAATAAATTTTGGTAATAAATTTTGTTTGGTAATAAATTACTCCACACGCATATTTTAATAGTTAACAAAATAGGAATCGGAATCGACGCTTTTATGAACGAAGAATCGAGTATCGACGATTCCTCGATACCACCTAGAATCGACGATTCCTGGAATCGAGAATCGGAATCGGCCCATCCCTACTTAAAATATTTATATTCTATTCGTACAAACATTTTTATTTAACAATATCAATTGTTTTTAACTGTAACTTTAACAAACTTTATAGTAAAATATTGTACTCAAACATGTAAATGATTGTTGAACAATTTATTGAAACTTTGAACAATAAAAATGTGCAATAAATTTGAGTAGATTTTTCAATAACTTCGAACAGTTCTTACATGTACAACAGAGGATTAAATAATGTTTTAACTGTAGGAAATTCAGTTTCTGTTGCAGTTAGCATATATTTCAAAGTAAAACAACTGGAACAGATCTTGATAGTGTGACAGCAAACTTTAGAAGTTGAAATTAATTCAGAATTACTTAGTGACAGTGCACAGAATTGCTAACATCCGACTTCAGTATCCGAGTCTGAAGCACAGATACATTTGCGTTATCTGAAATCTTTAATTTTAATATGTAACGTTGTGTTCTCAAGGGAAATTAAACAGGGGAATTTTGGGAATCCTGATTATTGTGTAATTGGTGTTTGCCTGTTTAGCTTTCCCTAACAAAACCAGTAATCTTCTGATGAGTAAACTTAAATGTCGGTTAGTATAGAAACTACCTTCCCAAGTAAAACCTTTACGCGTGCCTTCCGTAATACTAAAATGAATGTAATTCACACAAAGTCCTACATAGTTTGCTTTGGGTTGTTAAGTAATATAACCGAAAAACAACAAAAAAGTAACCGTAACAGTCGGTTATTACAAGTATTAACATTAATAAATGTTAAAAAATATTTTTAAATCTGCCTAAAGATTGGAAAAGAATATTTGTAATAACTTTTAAAAAACCGTCTCATGTAACAATTAATTGGATTCGCACCACTCAATCTTTTAAATATTTACTATTCGTAATAGTCTATAGGCAAATAAATCTTATAGAGTGAAAAATCGATTATTTATAACTTGTTCATAACTTCACTTTAGTACAAGGCAATTCAATGTTATATTTAAAATATTTTGAAAAGTTAGGTAACAGAGTTTATTTGACTTCAGGCAATTTTGGTGGCTAGGCGACGTTTTAATTTTCAAATTATTAACTTTAAAAGTTTGACATTATCACCGAAGTAGGTACAGAAATAAATGTATTTTTCGTCTTGAATTGTGTAGGATATCAGGCAGATTATTCGAAGAGTCGTTAATGAATGAGAAAATAGATGAAATTAATCTATTATAAGGAGGCACAAAAGATGATGGCAGTGCAGAAATGAGGGACATGAAAGGAGTACAGAGAGTGTAGCATATACAAGAGGTACAAGAAACATTAAACGAACAGGATGTAGGGTAATTGCAGGTCATACCCAATACATCAGGAAAATGGAGTACATGGAGTGTAAAGTGTTAAGAGAGTATATGTAGTACAAAAGGTATAGGATGTACTAACAGAACAGGAAAAATATAGTGGAGGTCGTACGAAGAATGCAGGCCATACACAATATATCAGGAGAATGGAGTTCATGGAGTGTAAAGTGTTAAGAGAGTATATGTAGTACAAAAGGTATAGGATGTACTAACAGAACAGGAAAAAGATAGTGGAGGTCGTACGAAGAATGCAGGCCATACACAATATATCAGGAGAATGGAGTTCATGGAGTGTAAAGTGTTAAGAGAGTATATGTAGTACAAAAGGTATAGGATGTACTAACAGAACAGGAAAAAGATAGTGGAGGTCGTACGAAGAATGCAGGTAGAGATGGGAGTACAGGGAGAAAAGGCAGCGTAAGTTTAGGAGAAAGTCTTTAGGGTATAAATGTAGTGCAGGGTATAAAGTACGGAGGGCGCAGAAAAGTGGAAGAAATGCGGAGGGTGTAAGGAATAAGGTAAATATATGTTGCATGCTTTGTGACAGTAAGGTGGAAGTGATGCCTAAAATATGATAGATACATCCCGCTAAGAAAAATCAGTCTTGAGGATTGTCATAATATGAGGACTATAATTTAAATAGAAAGCTATGTAAAATACTAATAAACAGGCTAGTTTTTCTACAGTTTTTAAGTATTCGGTTAATAATAAAGGTAAGTAGTTGATGTTTTCTTTAAATCAATTTAGATATTTTTTTTTAATCGTTCTTAAATATTAATGAAATTTAAAAAAAAATACTCATGTTGAAAAACTTTAATATCAATAAGTTCCATTAACGTTATACTAGCTAAATTTCTTTACATTTCTCTAACAAACCACATTTGTTTAAAGTCAACTAATCTAAAGTTTATGCATCTTAGCGCCCTACTTTCCATCGATAATTAATTAATTTAGCCGGGATTTGGTCTGCACCATGACACGTGTAACTCGTAATATTGTTATAGCTATTATGAAGTAATTATATAGTTTGTTATTCCACGTTTAGTTTATTTTCCTTTTAGTAATATTATAATTCTGTAACATTTAAAATTTAAGGATAAAACGAATCCCTCCCCGTTATAACACGCATTCTAACAGCTTTGGTTGTAAAAATAATATGGGCTCAAACTTAAATGCGTACAACTGTAAATTTGCACACTTGCTGAGTGAAAGTCTCAACCGGCAAAATTACCTTCAAGCCATACGAGAGTTATAAATAACTGTTGAAATAATGTTAAATGCGAATCCAGGATGTGAACGTAATTCGTATCAGTGCTTTTAGTGAGGGATTATAAAACACTAGGACTTGCTTTATTGTTGAGAATAAGTGGAAAAGGGTGATACTACATGCAAGAGTGTACAGCTACCATTTTATAGCAAATACAGTCATTTTATTTGCCTAATTGAGTAAACTAGAGCCACTATAAGGTTGCATTCAGTAACATGAGCTTAGTGTATTTAATTTACTGAAAAAGGTTTCCAAATTTGAAAGTTTATTTTAACTTAAGCTCAAATCTTGCAATAAACTTCTAAAACGTCAAATTATGTAGCCAAACTGTAGCTCCACTGTAGGGCCTTTTTAGCGGTACAGTAGCGACACAGTAGCGTAACTTAGCGCCACTGTAGTGTTATTGTATCGGCACTGTAGGCCTAAAGTAGTACAACTGTAGTACCATCGTAGAGCAAATGCCGCCTCATTGTACTGTCGATGTAGCGCTACTGTAGCACCCTTTTAGCCACAGTAAAGTAACTTAGCGTCACTGTAGGGTCATTGTACAGCCACTGTAGTGCTACTATAGCGGCACTGTAGCCCCAACTGTAGAGGCACTGTATTCTAATAAAGTTGCACAGTAATGCCAATATAGCCCCACTATAGTGCCACTGTAGTGCTACTATAGCGGCACTGTAGCCCCAACTGTAGAGGCACTGTATTCTAATAAAGTTGCACAGTAATGCCAATATAGCCCCACTATAGTGCCACTGTAGTGCTACTATAGCGGCACTGTAGCCCCAACTGTAGAGGCACTGTATTCTAATAAAGTTGCACAGTAATGCCAATATAGCCCCACTATAGTGCCACTGTAGTGCTACTATAGCGGCACTGTAGCCCCAACTGTAGAGGCACTGTATTCTAATAAAGTTGCACAGTAATGCCAATATAGCCCCACTATAGTGCCACTGTAGTGCTACTATAGCGGCACTGTAGCCCCAACTGTAGAGGCACTGTATTCTAATAAAGTTGCACAGTAATGCCAATGTAGCCCCACTATAGTGCCACTGTAGTGCTACTATAGCGGCACTGTAGCCCCAACTGTAGAGGCACTGTATTCTAATAAAGTTGCACAGTAATGCCAATATAGCCCCACTATAGTGCCACTGTAGTGCTACTATAGCGGCACTGTAGCCCCAACTGTAGAGGCACTGTATTCTAATAAAGTTGCACAGTAATGCCAATGTAGCCCCACTATAGTGCCACTGTAGTGCTACTATAGCGGCACTGTAGCCCCAACTGTAGAGGCACTGTATTCTAATAAAGTTGCACAGTAATGCCAATATAGCCCCACTATAGTGCCACTGTAGTGCTACTATAGCGGCACTGTAGCCCCAACTGTAGAGGCACTGTATTCTAATAAAGTTGCACAGTAATGCCAATGTAGCCCCACTATAGTGCCACTGTAGTGCTACTATAGCGGCACTGTAGCCCCAACTGTAGAGGCACTGTATTCTAATAAAGTTGCACAGTAATGCCAATGTAGCCCCACTATAGTGCCACTGTAGTGCTACTATAGCGGCACTGTAGTCCCAACTGTAGAGGCACTGTATTCTAATAAAGTTGCACAGTAATGCCAATGTAGCCCCACTATAGTGCCACTGTAGTGCTACTATAGCGGCACTGTAGCCCCAACTGTAGAGGCACTGTATTCTAATAAAGTTGCACAGTAATGCCAATGTAGCCCCACTATAGTGCCACTGTAGTGCTACTATAGCGGCACTGTAGCCCCAACTGTAGAGGCACTGTATTCTAATAAAGTTGCACAGTAATGCCAATGTAGCCCCACTATAGTGCCACTGTAGTGCTACTATAGCGGCACTGTAGCCCCAACTGTAGAGGCACTGTATTCTAATAAAGTTGCACAGTAATGCCAATGTAGCCCCACTATAGTGCCACTGTAGTGCTACTATAGCGGCACTGTAGCCCCAACTGTAGAGGCACTGTATTCTAATAAAGTTGCACAGTAATGCCAATGTAGCCCCACTATAGTGCCACTGTAGTGCTACTATAGCGGCACTGTAGCCCCAACTGTAGAGGCACTGTATTCTAATAAAGTTGCACAGTAATGCCAATGTAGCCCCACTATAGTGCCACTGTAGTGCTACTATAGCGGCACTGTAGCCCCAACTGTAGAGGCACTGTATTCTAATAAAGTTGCACAGTAATGCCAATGTAGCCCCACTATAGTGCCACTGTAGTGCTACTATAGCGGCACTGTAGCCCCAACTGTAGAGGCACTGTATTCTAATAAAGTTGCACAGTAATGCCAATGTAGCCCCACTATAGTGCCACTGTAGTGCTACTATAGCGGCACTGTAGCCCCAACTGTAGAGGCACTGTATTCTAATAAAGTTGCACAGTAATGCCAATATAGCCCCACTATAGTGCCACTGTAGTGCTACTATAGCGGCACTGTAGCCCCAACTGTAGAGGCACTGTATTCTAATAAAGTTGCACAGTAATGCCAATGTAGCCCCACTATAGTGCCACTGTAGTGCTACTATAGCGGCACTGTAGCCCCAACTGTAGAGGCACTGTATTCTAATAAAGTTGCACAGTAATGCCAATGTAGCCCCACTATAGTGCCACTGTAGGGCTACTGTAGCACCACTGTAGCCCCAACTGTAGAGGCACTGTATTCTAAAAAAGTTCCACAGTAATGCCAATATAGCCCCACTATAGTGCCACTGTAGCGCTACTGTAGCACCACTGTAGCCCCAACTGTAGAGGCACTGTATTCTAAAAAAGTTCCACAGTAATGCCAATATAGCCCCACTATAGTGCCACTGTAGCGCTACTGTAACACCACTGTAGCCCCAACTGTAGAGGCACTGTATTCTAATAAAGTTGCACAGTAGTGCCAATGTAGCCCCACTATAGTGCCACTGTAGGGCTACTGTAGCACCACTGTAGCCCCAACTGTAGAGGCACTGTATTCTAATAAAGTTGCACAGTAATGCCAATGTAGCCCCACTATAGTGACACTGTAGGGCTACTGTAGCACCACTGTAGCCCCGTAGAGGCACTGTATTCTAAAAAAGTTCCACAGTAATGCCAATATAGCCCCACTATAGTGCCACTGTAGCGCTACTGTAACACCACTGTAGCCCCAACTGTAGAGGCACTGTATTCTAATAAAGTTGCACAGTAGTGCCAATGTAGCCCCACTATAGTGCCACTGTAGGGCTACTGTAGCACCACTGTAGCCCCAACTGTAGAGGCACTGTATTCTAAAAAAGTTCCACAGTAATGCCAATATAGCCCCACTATAGTGCCACTGTAGCGCTACTGTAACACCACTGTAGCCCCAACTGTAGAGGCACTGTATTCTAATAAAGTTGCACAGTAGTGCCAATGTAGCCCCACTATAGTGCCACTGTAGGGCTACTGTAGCACCACTGTAGCCCCAACTGTAGAGGCACTGTATTCTAATAAAGTTGCACAGTAGTGCCAATGTAGCCCCACTATAGTGCCACTGTAGCGCTACTGTAACACCACTGTAGCCCCAACTGTAGAGGCACTGTATTCTAATAAAGTTGCACAGTAGTGCCAATGTAGCCCCACTATAGAGCCACTGTAGGGCTACTGTAGCACCACTGTAGCCCCAACTGTAGAGGCACTGTATTCTAATAAAGTTGCACAGTAGTGCCAATGTAGCCCCACTATAGTGCCACTGTAGGGCTACTGTAGCACCACTGTAGCCCCAACTGTAGAGGCACTGTATTCTAATAAAGTTGCACAGTAGTGCCAATGTAGCCCCACTATAGTGCCACTGTAGCGCTACTGTAACACCACTGTAGCCCCAACTGTAGAGGCACTGTATTCTAATAAAGTTGCACAGTAGTGCCAATGTAGCCCCACTATAGTGCCACTGTAGCGCTACTGTAACACCACTGTAGCCCCAACTGTAGAGGCACTGTATTCTAATAAAGTTGCACAGTAGTGTCAATGTAGCCCCAATATAGTGTCACTGTAGCGCTACTGTAGCCCCAACTGTAGAGGCACTGTATTCTAATAAAGTTGCACAGTAGTGCCAATGTAGCCCCACTGTAGTGCCACTGTATCCCCATCTGTAGAGGCACTGTATTCTAATAAAGTTCCACAGTAGTTCCAATGTAGCCCCACTATAGTGCCACTGTAGCACCACTGTAGCGCCAACTGTAGAGGCACTGTATTCTAATAAAGTTCCACAGTAGTGCCAATGTAGCCCCACTATAGTGCCACTGTAGCCCCAACTGTAGAGGCACTGTATTCTAATAAAGTTCCAGAGTAGTGCCAATGTAGCCCCACTATAATGCTATTGTAGCGCCACTGTAGCGCTACTGTAGCACCACTGTAGCGCCAACTGTAGAGGCACTGTATTCTAATAAAGTTGCACAGTAGTGCCAATGTAGCCCCAATATAGTGTCACTGTAGCGCTACTGTAGCCCCAACTGTAGAGGCACTGTATTCTAATAAAGTTGCACAGTAGTGCCAATGTAGCCCCACTGTAGTGCCACTGTATCCCCATCTGTAGAGGCACTGTATTCTAATAAAGTTCCACAGTAGTTCCAATGTAGCCAAACTATAGTGCCACTGTAGCACCACTGTAGCGCCAACTGTAGAGGCACTGTATTTTAATAAAGTTCCACAGTAGTGCCAATGTAGCCCCACTATAGTGCCACTCTAGCCCCAACTGTAGAGGCACTGTATTCTAATAAAGTTCCACAGTAGTGCCAATGTAGCCCCACTATAATGCTATTGTAGCGCCACTGTAGCGCTACTGTAGCACCACTGTAGCGCCAACTGTAGAGGCACTGTATTCTAATAAAGTTCCACAGTAGTGCCAATGTAGCCCCACTATAGTGCCACTGTAGCACCACTGTAGCCCCAACTGTAGAGGCACTGTATTCTAATAAAGTTCCACAGTAGTGCCAATGTAGCCCCACTATAGTGCCACTGTAGCACCACTGTAGCCCCAACTGTAGAGGCACTGTATTCTAAAAAAGTTCCACAGTAATGCCAATATAGCCCCAATATAGTGCCACTGTAGCGCTACTGTAACACCACTGTAGCCCCAACTGTAGAGGCACTGTATTCTAATAAAGTTCCACAGTAGTGCCAATGTAGCCCCACTATAGTGCCACTGTAGCACCACTGTAGCCCCAACTGTAGAGGCACTGTATTCTAAAAAAGTTCCACAGTAATGCCAATATAGCCCCAATATAGTGCCACTGTAGCGCTACTGTAACACCACTGTAGCCCCAACTGTAGAGGCACTGTATTCTAATAAAGTTCCACAGTAGTGCCAATGTAGCCCCACTATAGTGCCACTGTAGCACCACTGTAGCCCCAACTGTAGAGGCACTGTATTCTAAAAAAGTTCCACAGTAATGCCAATATAGCCCCAATATAGTGCCACTGTAGCGCTACTGTAACACCACTGTAGCCCCAACTGTAGAGGCACTGTATTCTAATAAAGTTCCACAGTAGTGCCAATGTAGCCCCACTATAGTGCCACTGTAGCACCACTGTAGCCCCAACTGTAGAGGCACTGTATTCTAAAAAAGTTCCACAGTAGTGCCAATGTAGCCCCACTATAGTGCCACTGTAGCACCACTGTAGCCCCAACTGTAGAGGCACTGTATTCTAATAAAGTTCCACAGTAGTGCCAATGTAGCCCCACTATAGTGCCACTGTAGCACCACTGTAGCCCCAACTGTAGAGGCACTGTATTCTAAAAAAGTTCCACAGTAATGCCAATATAGCCCCAATATAGTGCCACTGTAGCGCTACTGTAACACCACTGTAGCCCCAACTGTAGAGGCACTGTATTCTAATAAAGTTCCACAGTAGTGCCAATGTAGCCCCACTATAGTGCCACTGTAGCACCACTGTAGCCCCAACTGTAGAGGCACTGTATTCTAAAAAAGTTCCACAGTAATGCCAATATAGCCCCAATATAGTGCCACTGTAGCGCTACTGTAACACCACTGTAGCCCCAACTGTAGAGGCACTGTATTCTAATAAAGTTGCACAGTAGTGCCAATGTAGCCCCACTATAGTGCCACTGTAGCGCTACTGTAACACCACTGTAGCCCCAACTGTAGAGGCACTGTATTCTAATAAAGTTGCACAGTAGTGCCAATGTAGCCCCAATATAGTGTCACTGTAGCGCTACTGTAGCCCCAACTGTAGAGGCACTGTATTCTAATAAAGTTGCACAGTAGTGCCAATGTAGCCCCACTGTAGTGCCACTGTATCCCCATCTGTAGAGGCACTGTATTCTAATAAAGTTCCACAGTAGTTCCAATGTAGCCCCACTATAGTGCCACTGTAGCACCACTGTAGCGTCAACTGTAGAGGCACTGTATTCTAATAAAGTTCCACAGTAGTGCCAATGTAGCCCCACTATAGTGCCACTCTAGCCCCAACTGTAGAGGCACTGTATTCTAATAAAGTTCCACAGTAGTGCCAATGTAGCCCCACTATAATGCTATTGTAGCGCCACTGTAGCGCTACTGTAGCACCACTGTAGCGCCAACTGTAGAGGCACTGTATTCTAATAAAGTTGCACATTAGTGCCAATGTAGCACCAATATAGTGTCACTGTAGCGCTACTGTAGCCCCAACTGTAGAGGCACTGTATTCTAATAAAGTTGCACAGTAGTGCCAATGTAGCCCCACTGTAGTGCCACTGTATCCCCATCTGTAGAGGCACTGTATTCTAATAAAGTTCCACAGTAGTTCCAATGTAGCCCCACTATAGTGCCACTGTAGCACCACTGTAGCGCCAACTGTAGAGGCACTGTATTCTAATCAAGTTCCACAGTAGTGCCAATGTAGCCCCACTATAGTGCCACTCTAGCCCCAACTGTAGAGGCACTGTATTCTAATAAAGTTCCACAGTAGTGCCAATGTAGCCCCACTATAATGCTATTGTAGCGCCACTGTAGCGCTACTGTAGCACCACTGTAGCGCCAACTGTAGAGGCACTGTATTCTAATAAAGTTCCACAGTAGTGCCAATGTAGCCCCACTATAGTGCCACTCTAGCCCCAACTGTAGAGGCACTGTATTCTATTAAAGTTCCACAGTAGTGCCAATGTAGCCCCACTATAGTGCCACTGTAGCACCACTGTAGCGCCAACTGTACGGGCACTGTATTCTAATAAGTTCCACAGTAGTGCCAATGTAGCCCCACTATAGTGCCACTGTAGCACCACTGTAGCGCCAACTGTACGGGCACTGTATTCTAATAAAGTTCCACAGTAGTTCCAATGTAGCCCCACTATAGTGCCACTGTAGCACCACTCTAGCGCCAACTGTAGAGGCACTGTATTCTAATAAAGTTCCACAGTAGTGCCAATGTAGCCCCACTATAGTGCCACTCTAGCCCCAACTGTAGAGGCACTGTATTCTAATAAAGTTCCACAGTAGTGCCAATGTAGCCCCACTATAATGCTATTGTAGCGCCACTGTAGCGCTACTGTAGCACCACTGTAGCGCCAACTGTAGAGGCACTGTATTCTAATAAAGTTCCACAGTAGTGCCAATGTAGCCCCACTATAGTGCCACTCTAGCCCCAACTGTAGAGGCACTCTATTCTATTAAAGTTCCACAGTAGTGCCAATGTAGCCCCACTATAGTGCCACTGTAGCACCACTGTAGCGCCAACTGTACGGGCACTGTATTCTAATAAAGTTCCACAGTAGTGCCAATGTAGCCCCACTGTAGCGCTACTGTATCCCCAACTGTAGAGGCACTGTATTCTAATAAAGTTCCACAGTAGTGCCAATGTAGCCCCACTATAGTGCCACTGTATCCCCAACTGTAGAGGCACTGTATTCTATTAAAGTTCCACAGTAGTGCCAATGTAGCCCCACTGTAGCGCTACTGTATCCCCAACTGTAGAGGCACTGTATTCTATTAAAGTTCCACAGTAGTGCCAATGTAGCCCCACTGTAGCGCTACTGTATCCCCAACTGTAGAGGCACTGTATTCTATTAAAGTTCCACAGTAGTTCCAATGTAGCCCCACTGTAGCGCTACTGTAGCACCACTGTAGCGCTAACTGTAGAGGCACTTTATTCTAATAAAGTTCCAGAGTAGTGCCAATGTAGCCCCACTGTAGCGCTACTGTATCCCCAACTGTAGAGGCACTGTATTCTATTAAAGTTCCACAGTAGTGCCAATGTAGCCCCACTGTAGCGCTACTGTATCCCCAACTGTAGAGGCACTGTATTCTATTAAAGTTCCACAGTAGTGCCAATGTAGCCCCACTATAGTGCCACTGTAGCACCACTGTAGCGCCAACTGTACGGGCACTGTATTCTAATAAAGTTCCACAGTAGTGCCAATGTAGCCCCACTATAGTGCCACTCTAGCCCCAACTGTAGAGGCACTGTATTCTAATAAAGTTCCACAGTAGTGCCAATGTAGCCCCACTGTAGCGCTACTGTATCCCCAACTGTAGAGGCACTGTATTCTATTAAAGTTCCACAGTAGTGCCAATGTAGCCCCACTATAGTGCCACTGTAGCACCACTGTAGCGCCAACTGTACGGGCACTGTATTCTAATAAAGTTCCACAGTAGTGCCAATGTAGCCCCACTATAGTGCCACTGTATCCCCAACTGTAGAGGCACTGTATTCTAATAAAGTTCCACAGTAGTTCCAATGTAGCCCCACTGTAGCGCTACTGTATCCCCAACTGTAGAGGCTCTGAATTCTATTAAAGTTCCACAGTAGTGCCAATGTAGCCCCACTATAGTGCCACTGTAGCACCACTGTAGCGCTAACTGTAGAGGCACTTTATTCTAATAAAGTTCCAGAGTAGTGCTAATGTAGCCCCACTATAGTGCCACTCTAGCCCCAACTGTAGAGGCACTGTATTCTAATAAAGTTCCACAGTAGTGCCAATGTAGCCCCACTGTAGCGCTACTGTATCCCCAACTGTAGAGGCACTGTATTCTATTAAAGTTCCACAGTAGTGCCAATGTAGCCCCACTATAGTGCCACTGTAGCACCACTGTAGCGCCAACTGTACGGGCACTGTATTCTAATAAAGTTCCACAGTAGTGCCAATGTAGCCCCACTATAGTGCCACTGTATCCCCAACTGTAGAGGCACTGTATTCTAATAAAGTTCCACAGTAGTTCCAATGTAGCCCCACTGTAGCGCTACTGTAGCACCACTGTAGCGCTAACTGTAGAGGCACTTTATTCTAATAAAGTTCCAGAGTAGTGCTAATGTAGCCCCACTATAGTGCCACTCTAGCCCCAACTGTAGAGGCACTGTATTCTAATAAAGTTCCAGAGTAGTGCTAATGTAGCCCCACTATAGTGCCACTCTAGCCCCAACTGTAGAGGCACTGTATTCTAATAAAGTTCCACAGTAGTGCCAATGTAGCCCCACTATGAAGCCATTGTAGCGCCACTGTAGCGCTACTGTAGCACCACTGTAGCGCCAACTGTAGAGGCACTTTATTCTAATAAAGTTCAAGAGTAGTGCTAATGTAGCCCCACTATAGTGCCATTGTAGCGCCACTGTAGCGCTACTGTAGCACCACTGTAGCGCCAACTGTACAGGCACTTTATTCTAATAAAGTTCCAGAGTAGTGCTAATGTAGCCCCACTATAGTGCCATTGTAGCGCCACTGTAGCGGAACTGTAGTATCAATGTAGTGCCAACGTATTCCTACTGTACCACCACTGATGGCTGATCTCTCTAACACAGGTCAAGAATAAAAGGGACAAGAGTTTAAATTTCCCTGTGACTCACATTCATCTCGACTATTAGGAAAAACGCACCACACAAGCACTGCTACTACTGAAACTTCTACCAAGAAATATTATCACTGAAACCAACAAAGTAAAGCACGTCTTTACTAGACTGTAGAAGAATTAAGGGTCAAACACTATGTAAGACAAGAATTATGACACAATGTAAAAATAGAATTACAGCTGTAATAGAAACATAGTATGATTTATTACCATTTATAGGCAGCTTAAGAAATGTGCATACGCCATTTTGCAGGTCGGTGGTGGACCCACTATGAAGTAGTGCTGTAGCAGTGGGGGATGAGCTTACTCAGTAAAACGAAGGACTGAGTATATGCGAATCACTCAAACGAACAGACAAAGGAAACAACCTCTCCAAATTATAGACATTTGAAAACAATAGACATAGCAATTAAAATTTTTTTTCCCATAATGACTTCGGTATATTTGTATAGATTTAAAAATACCAGTCACATTTTAATATTAATATACCAAAGAATGTCTCTTCTAAGCTACGGTATTGTGAATGACTTTTTGCTGAACGAATTTAATTTGATATATATATATATATATATATATATATATATATATATATATATATATATATATATATATATATAACTAGAACGTTTGATAGTTCCGTCTAATATATGGCTCAAAGAAACAATTTACCTGCTCATGACTTTTCTGAAAGATGTACATACATGCGCTCATGGTTGGTTAGGTTTACTGTGCAGCCCCTTCGCCGTGACGAGTTCTGGGTAGTTTATTATGAACTAGCGAAGAGTTCCAAAATGTAAAGTTGATTAACGCAAGCTATATAAACCAGTTTTGATAGCATTTTAAGAGGATATCAGATATTATAAAACGTTAAAAATATCAGAAATTTACTAATATTTGGATAAGATTATACCTCATGCAAAGACCAAAACCACCGCCTAAAATTTTTTTTTTTTTTAAGGCTTTATTTAAGGCCATGTTAAACTATTTAGTGACTATGCATCAGAGTTTTTTAAGTACTTGAAAAAAATTTTTTAAATGTAAACAAATTCAAACATTTTCAAAACCAAGAGCCAAATGCGTACAGTCAAGGTGACAGTGTAAAAATTAACCATTTTACAGAATTGTTACTAGGTATCATGAACTAGGATCTATGGTAGCTGTACACTCTTGCATGTAGCATCACCCTTTTCCACTTATTCTCAACGATAAAGTAAGTCCTAGTGTTTTATAATCCCTCACTAAAAGCACTGATACGAATTACGTTCACATCCTGGATTCGCATTTAACATTATTTCAACAGTTATTTATAACTCTCGTATGGGTTGAAGGTAATTTTGCCGGTTGAGATTTTCACTCAGCAAGTGTGCAAACTTACAGTTGTACGCATTCAAGTTTGAGCACATATTATTGAACTAGGTATCATTGTTACTAGGATACCGCATGAAAAAAATATTGACTTTTTCCACTCCTGCCCTAAAGAATTGTGAATGACTTTTTGCTGAACGAATTGAATGCCATTTGGATATAATAATACCTTCCATTTGACAGGTATTACAAGTATAAATCTTAAAAAATTGAAAAACAGGCTTGACTTTGGTACAACTGTAGTGCACACAAGATAACTCCTCAAATATTTGTTTAAAATATTTTAGCGTAATATATTTCAGGAAAATAATTTGTCAAAGTTTTATTAAAATCCGTCGTATAGCATAATACATAGGTTTAGTCCCCTCTTTATCGATGTTTACTCTATTATTAATACTTTGAAATACATTGGTAAAACCACATTCTGTGACGCATGCAAACCATTCCTAGTGAGTCAGCACTATGCGCAGAAAAGGAACAATGATTTTCCTCTCCGACCCCACACAGCCTTACCCTTAATCTGCCGATGGTTGGGCTTTACCATAACCTTTGTGAAACCAACAAAACATTTGTATTCCTTCAAATAAACAAGCTTTTTGTTCCTTTTGCATTGAAAGAATAATGTTAGAAAAAAATATTAAAATAAGAATACTCAATTATTCCTTTTAAACTTATTAGATCAAGTTTTAGTTTAAATCCTTGACATTTTTATATAGTGTTATGTTTTTACTGTAACGTCTATATATTGTTCTAGTGCTTTAAAAAAGAAATCAATACTTGTGCACCAACCCTGACCTATATGAAAGCAATAACGCAGTGCCTCACTGTAGCCAACATTCCGTCTCATAAATTCTCTCAGATTAAATTCCCTCGGTGAAGACTCAGGTCTGATACGCGGATTACATCTGAGTGACGGTCCTTTCGCATGTCTTTTTTTTTAATAACGTCAATTGGGTCATTCTCATTTTATAAACTCCAAGAAGATATAATACGCTCTTTCCAGAAGCTTTGTTTGAAATTTCTCGCTTTAGATGGAATCGAGTGTCCAAATTATTATTACTAGTTTGTTTTAATTGTTTACATTACACAACTTTAAAATGTGACACGTTTCATTTTTAGCTGACATTGAAAAATTTCCAATATCGTATATTTCCTTGGGAAATTAAAAAACAAAGTCTGGGTTTAAGGTTATAATTAGGTTAAGTCTGAATGGGAATTCATTCTTTGAGATAATAAACGTAGTCGGGTAATAACTGACAAGATCTAATTCAACTTCATTTTTTTAATACTGATATTTGCTATAAAGTACACAAGTTAGAATAAGTGTTTAGATTTTAAGAGTCTCCAACCTGAATTTTGGTTAAAATTTACAGATATATGTACAGTGCTTAAGTGTATAGTCACACACGAAACTGATTTTTTCTTAAGAGCAATTTAAATAAATTAATTGATTCGTAACAAAACAGAGAAATGCAAAGCTATATTACAATAACACTACAAACTATAAATAGATAAAATGAATTTGATTAGAAAAAAACCCAAATTACGTTTCTTAACGTAAACTAGTGAATGTACGTCTTGACGTCATGAGTTATGTTACAATATAAGTACAAAGTATAAATAGATGAGATAAATTTGATTAGAAAAAAACCCAAATTACGTTTCTTAACGTAAACTAGTGAATGTACGTCTTGAAATCATGAGCTATGTTACAATATAAGTACAAAGTATAAATAGATGAGATAAATTTGAGTAGAAAAAAACTAAATCATGTTTCTTAACGTAAACTAATGAATGTTCCTGACATCATGAATTTTGTTAAAAGAAGAAGGAAAATAGAGGCAATTTGTCAATAAAGCAGATTTTTTATTAACTAAACCTATCCTAAGCCTATACTACAATCCTGTTTGTGATATACGTATAGGCTTCTGTAACGTAGTGTAAGATTGTGCTCTGTTTTATAGATAAAACTAGAGTGTATAAAGTTTCAAAGAAAAGTAACGTTATGTGTCCATGATGATTGTTAATTCTAATTTCTAATTTGCGACATTTATAAAAAAATGTTTCTTTATCGCTTATTTTTTAAATAATAGGTCCTGTAGGTAAAATTTATAAGAAAAACAGGTTAACCCAAACATATTAACACTTATTTTATCGCTCCGCAAATTAAATACTTGAAACAAATGAAATAATAATTGTAAAAATAAACACGCACTAACTACATGGAAACAATGTGGCAGGTCTTCCGAGAGTTGGTGAAGGAAATTTAACAATACTTGATGAACGTAGACCTGTTTATACAGTATTAGTAAATGCCTGTATAATTTACACATAACTCTTTTCTATTGTGTTACTGTATCCCGCAAATAATAGACCACGTTTTAAAAACAACATTTTAGTTATTCACATTTAACCACATTTGTTAATAAACGCAAAACAACAATATAAAGGAACATACTATAGTAGTTACTAACAGACAAGAAGTTTACAGAATTTTATCTAACCTCTAACTTGAACACAATATAATGACCATGTCGTATGACGGTTACTCTAGTAGTTACTAACAGACAAGAAGTTTACAGAATTTTATCTAACCTCTAACTTGAACACAATATAAAGACCATGTCGTAAGACGGTTACTCTAGTAGTTACTAACAGACAAGAAGTTTACAGAATTTTATCTAACCTCTAACTTGAACACAATATAATGACCATGTCGTATGACGGTTACTCTAGTAGTTACTAACAGACAAGAAGTTTACAGAATTTTATCTAACCTCAACTTGAACACAATATAAAGACCATGTCATAAGACGGTTATGATGTAATAGCTTAATAAATACAATTTTTAATTCTACACCAAGTTTTAACAAATATTTAATGCTTTAAGATTAAATTGAAATTGTTTACAACCAGTCCATTATTGTTACACAGAAGAATAATTGAGATTTGTTGAGATCCGCAATAGTTTTGCTAATAACAGAGCCATTTAACTATAAATTTTTCAACATGAAAATTATTTTATAATAATAAAATTGTAACGTCGTTTAGTATGTTGTGTGTTACTCTGTTGGTAATTAAATGAAACGTCAAGTAACGTAACAGCTTGATTAGTAAGACCATTGTCAGCGGCATAACAAGCCAGAGATTCGCTTTTAAAACAAAGCGATTCTAAACAACGTTATCTAAGTCAGAACTACAATATAACGTACCGCAAGCACATTAACTGGGACTCCTAAACAATACTGGTTCTGTAGGGAATTGTGCTAATATGGAAATATAGGGTAAAGTTAGAACTGTATATTGCAGTGTGTTAGTCCCGCATAGCTCGAGAACTCCAACTTCGAAATTGGAAAAGTTTTTTTTTCGTTAAACCTGAATCAATTTATGTTTTTCTATTAGTATTTTTACAAGCTGTAATGATGTTTTGGTGCAATCAATAGTTAAAGCTCTTGAAACAGATTTAATTCAAACATTATTGTTGCCTATTACTAATATGTACTGTGGTAGTACAAAGGTTTTAATGTTCGTCTTTAATATATTATATTTACATTAATCACTTATCCAACAAAAACACGCTGCCTTCAGATCCATGCTCCATATACCTAAAGAAGTTCCAATGACCACTGAAAACATAAACAAAGAACTGAACACAATTAAATATTTAGCATACCCTAATTCATACAACACCACAATAATAGACATACTATGGTACAAAATACAAAAAAACACTAAAATTAACACTACAGACAGGGAAAACAAATACATCACATTACCATAAACAAAACAACAAACAAACTAGCCCGCAAATTTAATAAAATAGAATACAAAATAGCATACAAAACTAATAACAAGTTACAATACAAAATACAACACAACACCAACAACAAGAATAAACTACAAGCACCAGGCGTATACAAACTGAACTGCGACGAATGTAACAAATACTACATTTGACAAACAGGTCGCAGCTTTAAACAAAGAGTCGAGGAACACAAACAGAATACCAACTCAACACTTTACAACCACATATAAGATACAGGACACAAATACACAGACATTTACCATAACCTAGAAATCCTACACATCAACAAAAATGACCACACCTCATCATACTAGAACAATATGAAATTTACAGACACACAAAAACACAAAATACAAACATATTAAACGAACAAACACAATACAAATCATACACAATATTTGATACTATCGAAAACCTACCTTTAAAACCGTCACGGCTTGACCCAATATCTCCAAGCAGAAGACACAGATGAAGATCGGCACATAACGATTGAAAACGTTCTGTCTCAGAAAGTTTTAATAAATGTACAACATTTAAAGTTCGGATAGTCATAAACTATTGTTTAAGTGATTAATAAGATTCACCGAACGTAATGGACTACAAAATTCAAGAAATCTATTTATAGTTAGATATTAAACCGTTATATAGATCCCCTTAGTGTTGCCCCAATCTTTCTGTCTAGATAACTTTAACCACAACACCTCTCCAAGAAAAGCAACTCATCGTCTTCATCTTATCTCTCAATCGGTAAACATTACATTTTCTAACACGACACATACACTATATCGGTTGTTTTCTGCTCTGTTTCTTCTTTGACATATATTATTTGAGTTGTTAACTTCGTTTCAGTATCATTTAAAATCTTCTCTTTCATTTACCGTTTATTTCTCATGCTTATAATCTATACTAAAGATGCATACCGTCCCTATAATAATTTTATTACAATAATATCTCAGTCAAAAATAAAACATTGTGTGAAACCATCATATTTCTGACTCGTTTTTTATATTCTTGTCCTAGTTTTTAACATGACGTGACACGATGAACGTAAGACATATATTAGCAGGTAACCTATATGAAATAGTGATTTAGCATGTTTTAAATTATTTTTCAACTACTAATTACCAATATTGAAAGTATTAAACAATATTATAAATATAATTTAGTATTAATAATTATTAATAGAATTATAATATTAATAATTATAATTAATTTTGGCCTGTCTTTATATTTTCTACATTATGAAACAAAAAGTCGTCAATATAGAATTCCTAGGGAAAATTCAGAATATATACTCGTATATCACTTACACTATAATGTACTTAAACAATTATTTTACTTTTGTATATTTGCGAGTCGACTTTCGAGTATCAACAAAATGAGAACACGTAATTAGTCCTCGAATGTCGACTCGCATGTATATATATATATATATATATATATATATATATATATATATATATATATATATGTGTGTGTGTGTGTGTGTGTGTGTGTATTGCAACGTCCCCCTACCTCACCTCTACCGTCCCTACCAACCGCAGCTCCACGCGGTCGTTTTGTTGTGTTGTTTAAATCCTTTCTTGCAGAATACTAGAATTTAATTGTTTACAAGAAAAGATATTTATAAACAACCAAACCTCTGCCTGTCACCCTGCTGGTAAAACCGTGCTAAACTCCCAGAGTAAAGTGTATGTTTCTTGCTCGTATGGCCAAACCCACAACAAGCCTATTCCCGCTGACTACTATGTAAAATACATATAAACCCTCCTAAATAAGTTTATCTATTGTGTATGGTCTAAGTATAGTCACACATGTCAAATTAATAGTCAGCTGGAAAGAAACACATTTAGAATAATACACATAAAAAACACAGAGTCTTACCACCTGATGATGATCTGCAGAAACAGCAAGAGAACGTGCAAAATATGATTGTGTTTAAAAATACCTATTTTAAAAGGCTCCTGTGTCCTCTTAAACACAATCTGCCAGTAGATAAATCTCTGGACTTTTATTACAAAAAACCAACTAATCTTTAGACTAGCTCATGAAATTAGTAGAGAGAAACTCTTTAAAACATTAGGCTTTATCTATTGCCATTTAATGAAATTTAATTAAATTTGTTTACTGATTTGATAATCATTTTTATATTAGTTGGAAAAAGCTAAACAGTTTTTATTGGTTATTTGACACAGGATGGAATGCAAATAATCTTGATTTTTATGACATATTTAACTCTATTTATTGAAATAAAAAGAAAATTTATCCTTCAAAGTATTACATAATTATATTAGCAAAACAATTCACTGAGTTACTTCTTGTTTCTTATGCTTTAAAAAATTATACTTTGCATATAGATTTATTACATTTACATTAACATAAAATCATTTTCAAAATTACACATAATAATATTTTATCTCCTATATGGAATTGGTAAATTCATAACTTATGACCTTTAATTTTTAAATTTATAATATTCGAAAATTTCTCATTTTCTTTAAATAAACGGCTTATGGCCAAAAACCTTTTGTAATTTTAATATTCATTATTTTAAATATTCTGAGCACATAAATTCATTTACTTAGCATACAATTTATTTAAATTTTATAAAGAGTGAAGTCATTGTTTTAAGCTTGCAAATTTGTTTGAATTTAATAAAATTAACTAACTAAATTTGACGTGACTGATTTCGAATAAAGAAAATGACTTGCCAAAGATGTTCTCGCCGGTCCTTGGGGTCCCTCGTCTGGATTCCCTGGTCCTTGGACACCGGAAGTCGCCATCCCTGGTTCGTCGGTGGTGGTTTCCCTCTATTCGAGCGTCCTGGAGGCTGAGTCTGGAGCCTTCATCCTTGGTGGTCCTGGATGTCGAAAGCGCTGAGGTTATTGTCCATCTGGCCTGCTGACGGTCTCTACTCGCGGTCCAGCATAGCGTCCCGCGGCACCTCGTGTTAGAAAATTTTTACAGACTGTCTCTAAAGGCTTAGAGACCAAGTATATATAGCGGTGAATTTAACCTACCGCACCCCGCCTGCAAAGTTTGCTATCGCTCGATTTATTCCTTGTACAGGCAAGTCGGGCAACGAAACTGTTTTAGCTTGCATAGTTTGATAATTAATTTTAGAACACTGAAAAATGTCTATTTTATTTAAACGGCTGTAACTTTTTTGTTTCTTAAGTTTTTTGAATTCTGTTTTCTTTAATGTTCATTCTAGGTTATTGTGGTTCTTTTGAAATGTCGATGAAAGTTCTACGTGGTTTGGTTCGAAAAATAGCTTTTTTAGGCACTTAGAATTTTTTCGCTTCACTCTCGATGTTCAAATTTAGTTAGTTATTACAAATTCATTTTATAACATTCTTTAATTTGGCTTAACTATTCTATTTACTGTTTTATTTAATTTTTCCCTCTTTAATAATTGTATAATTCCCTACTTGATTATTTTAAAAACAGCTTTATTTCTAAAAAACAGGAAATTACTTATTTCCCACTTGCGACGGTCCTTCACCCCGTTGCAATTTCCCCGTTTGAGAGGTTAAAAATGTTTTACTTTGTTAAAATGTTTTTTACCAATTCCTTATCTTATCATTACTTAAACTATCTTATTCTATTACAAAATTTTCTTATTATTATTCTCTTGTTTCTTGAGAAGTTTTCACCCTGAAACACTTCAAACACAAGTCAATTAGCAATTTATTAGTCACTTTTGTTTACACTAACTTTTATTTTGTCAAATTACACTTTATTCACCACACTAATGGCTGTCATTTCCTTTATATATTTACCACGTCAATTTCATTTTATACTAGTTATGGCTTTAAAAACAATGACTTGCAATTAAAAACCTAACTAATCTTACAATACTATTTTTTAAACATATTCCATTTATATCTTAACTATTACGTATTATTGTGTCAGCTGTGGAAGTACCGTTTATCAAGTTTAATTTGTTTATTTTCCGATAAACCTTCCATAGCGGCTAACTATTGCGTGGATTCCACATTCCAAACTACCTGACAAGGTCAATGAGCTGGCTTGTAAACATTCTAATACAACAATTCTACTTATCATATTAAACGGAACGAAACTTGCCTTTTAAATTCTCTATCTTTAGATTGTACAGTTAATAAGACTGGCTTGTGTCCAGATTATCGAAGTCCACTTGATAAATCTTGATTGCTTCTGATTTTAATGCAAAGTTTCTTATTGTTGCGACCTTGATCGTTAGTACACAAGTTTTCTTGTTTTATATTGTACAGTGATAGTCTGATCTAACGACCCACTATTTCATGCACACAAATTTCTTGTTTGATTTTGCAAAAGTCTGTCCGCGTATTTGTTGTACAAGTTATTAAGATTCGCCTGCTATCTCCCTGATTGTTGCTTGATTTAACCCGCTTGTTTGATTTAAGCAGTGGATGTAGCTCGGCAATGTTTGCTCAATATACACAAAGACTTCCTGAATAATACTTTTGTAATGTTGATTTAGTTATTAAATAGTTTGTTTTAGATTTTAACATTCGTCCCTTTACAAATACGTAGCTAATCTTAAAGTCTAGATTTAGCCTTGTTCAATTACTGCTTATTCTTGTCTTTACTTTAAATCAGTTTATTAATCATTATGACAATTTAATTCCTGCCTGACTTAGTTTATCGCTCGCGTACTGGTTCTATTATTGAACAATATTCTAATTAGGCATTTCTGTACTTTTAGGATTACGATAAGTGTAAATTTCACATTCTAGAATCCCTTTACTCGTCATAACGATTCTTAATGTTTTTAACATCATATACAATTTTACAGAATACATTACAAGATATTTTATAATTGTTGACACAGTTGATTTGATTAATTGTAACAAATCAGGTTATTGTCCCTGAGTTTGTTTCATATCCCTTAAACATTTCTCTTTAACTTATTTTTGGAACTTCCGTAGAACATCCTATTGACTTTGTCCTGTTTTAAATACATTTTGGTACGTCCGGCTTATTTTGTTACAAGGAAAGTTTTTATAAACTCGTTCCCCGCCCGTCCACCGGATATTTCCTTGCGGCCTTGTTTACAAACACAAGTGATTGCCCTTAACCTTGAGCCTTTGTTTACATTTGTTCGACTCGGTGGGTCTTTCATTCAAACATCTGAATACTTTATTATGAATTATTTCAACCTAGACAATTCTGGTTTATTTAAAAGTACAGCGGTTATTTATTGGTACTGCCTATCTTAATAGTATTTAGTTTTAAAATATTTTTTAATCATTCATAAAACTCTTCATTAAACACGTCTGAATAACTGTTTAGCAATTCTGGTAACTTCAACATTTCTTGTTTATTTAATATGCAATGATTATTTGTATTTTCCAACTTAATCGTATTTATTTTTAGATATGTTTTACGCGTTCTGGTTTTCTTTCGACGTTTTGTGTTACGCCATTGTGCGTAATTCCTGTATTTTATTTTTATTTTTGATTTATTTTTACTTGGTTTATTTTGATAATTTTTATACTGGTGAGATTTACTTTTAAATTTATTTTTAGCAAACAATTTGGACTTCGTTTTCAAGCAAGATTGATTAGAATTAAATTGCTTTGGAATTCTTGTTAAGTCTAACGGATTTGTATCCCGACAATTAGGTCTTTCCCTAACTTGCTGGAATTTTATTTGTTTCGGCTTGTAGCCATTTTTATTTAATTCGTTGAATCCTCCCTCGTCATTATTTAGTTTGTTTGTTGTAGGCTTGGTTAACCCATTTTTTGCTTTGTTTAAGCCCGTTAGCTTACTTGATTCCGCTCTTTCACAGTTTAATAATTCACTCTTCCTCGAATTTTCGCACAATTTGTTATTTAAATCTTTGGTAATCTCGTTCTTAACCTTATTCGTTGACAATTGTTTTAATTTTATTTTCTGTTCCCCGCTTGTATCGGTGGAACATCTTACATTTTTAGTCATATTTTTGTTTCGTGTTTGTTTATTTTTTAGTTTGTCATCGCCTAACTCGCACAAGGACCCATCTTCCTGATCCTTTCCCGTGAACAGCCCCTTCTGCACGCTATTCACTATCGGGCACTCCAATGTCGGCTCTACAGGTGTTAATTTGCCGTCGTTAATTTGCCCGTCTATATAAGACGAATCTATCATATTTATTTCCTGTTCCCCGCTTGTAACGTCGGAACATATTACATTTTTGTTAGTATTTTTGTTTGTTATTTTATTAATTTTATTACATCCTATCTCTTGTTTTATATTATTTTTATCATTATTCGATACAAGAAACTCCTGGTGCAGCAGATATCCATCAATTTCATACGTCATAAACGATCTCTCCATGTTTATCCGGGCTTTTAACGCACACAAAGTATTTGCTCCCAAGATGAGGTCAACCCGTAGATTGTCCACAATCAAGAAAACAAATTCCTTTGTGTGTCCGTTTAATGTTAGAGGTAGCATCGTTTGTAACTTGACTCGTTTACAGGTTGACCCTAATGCTGTGACTATCGCTACATTAGCTATAGGTAGCTCATAGAATAAATTCCCGTTTTGTTTTAGGGCTATGTATTTTTCTGTTTTAATCACAGACATTTGGGCACCTGTATCAACTTGTGCAATTAACTTATGGTCTTTAATTTCGCACTCTATCACTGGACACTGGTCTATATTCTCTAGTGTTATAACCGAGTCAATTCTTTCCTCTAACAAATCGTCCCTAATAGACATGGAAAAACCGTCTAGGCTGATCTTATTATGACGGTAAACCGGCTTTTCCTTCGGTCTCTCGCTCTGAATTATTTTTGACTTCTTTTTGTTTCGGATCTCTAACCTGGTTAACTTATCTCCCTGATTGTTGCCAGAGATCCTTATATTTAGTTTTTTGGCTTGTGGTCGCTTGGTCCGGGGATAGGCGATTTAGGATGAGGGTTTTTAGGATACTTGGTCTCTTGGTATTTTGCGGTATCACCATGGGACCTTGGGTTAGGGTTAGGTTGTTGGTTTGGAGCAACCTGCCTCTGTTGACTTCTTTGAGCGATCCCATTACCATTGCCGTTGTCAGTAACGCTGTCTAGCTGTTGTAGGAAAACTATCGCTTGTTTGATGTTACTTGTGGGGTTCCCCACACTAGCTAGCTGAACGTTACTCCCAAAGTGTTTCATTAACATGAAAATGAGATGGTTCTCTGGGATTATCGGGTCTAAGTTTTTCGCCCTGTTTACCATCTTAATAAAATACTCTGCCATAGAGTATGGTCCATTATTATGGTAGCGCCCTTGATTTATCTGTCTGCGTACCCTATCCTGCTGGCGATAACTCCAGAAATGATCCGTGAATTCCTGCCTGAATTCAGAATAAGTTTCTGTATTGTTTTTTATGGCTTTCCACCATGCATCCGCTGCCCCTTTTAAATATCGCTCTACAATTCTTAATTTTGCAGTCTCGTCCATAGTATTGTCTATCTCAGAAAATAGATCTTCTATTTCCCCTAGGAATGTCATTGGATCTTCCTTGTCATTCCCCCAGAACTCAATCCTACGGTACGTAGCCTCCCCGTTCCTGTCTATTACCCTTGGTAAGCAAACTTGTGTTACTATTCCCGCTCCAGCTGTTTGCTTTACCTTTGCGACTTGTTGCTTTACTGTTTTAATATCCTCTTGGATATTCTGTACTTTCTCGTTTAATTTAGCCGTTTTTGTTTCCGTTTTAGTTTTTAATCTCTCTATTTCCGTTTCATGTTCGCTTAACTTTTCATATATATGACTTGTCTTAGTCTCATTTTCTTTTTGATAGTCTTCGAATTTTCCCTGGAAAGCCTCCCATAACCGTTGTCTTTCCATTTTCTCTTCGGCTTTTTCTTTCTCTCTCAGTTGTCTCTCTTCCTCTCTCAATCGTTTCTCTTCCGCCTTCTCTTTCTCTCTCAATTGTTTCTCTTCCTCTCTCCATTGTTTTTCTACCTCCTTCTCTTTCTCTCTCAATTGTTTCTCTTCCTCTCTCCATTGTTTTTCCTTTTCATCTCTCTCCTTCGCCCTTTGTTCTGCTTCCTCTCTCAATCGTTTCTCTTTTTCATCTCTCTCTTTCTCTTTTTGTCTTGCTTCCGCCTTCTCTTTCTCTCGCTCTTCTTTGTCTTTTTCCTCCTTTGCCTTGAAATAGGCCATCAATTTATCTATCTCGGGTTTTGACATTTTGATTTACTATTTAATATTCAATTATTTATTTATGTACTTATTCCTTTCTTTTCGATTTGGTTTAGGCCAGATGGTTCCTACCCGCTCTTTCGACTACATCTTTATTTAAATTTATTTATTTTATTTTTATTTTTACGCTCTTAGATTTGTTCAATTTATACTATTATTTAAAAATTTTAATTACATTATTTAAAACATTTTGACTTCATTTATTTAAACTATCTCGATTCTTTTCTATTATTTAATTATTCAATTTTGATATAGGGAACCTGTTCAAAGGCCCTACCGTATGGGCGCCAATTCTGCAACGTCCCCCTACCTCACCTCTACCGTCCCTACCAACCGCAGCTCCACGCGGTCGTTTTGTTGTGTTGTTTAAATCCTTTCTTGCAGAATACTAGAATTTAATTGTTTACAAGAAAACATATTTATAAACAACCAAACCTCTGCCTATCACCCTGCTGGTAAAACCGTGCTAAACTCCCAGAGTAAAGTGTATGTTTCTTGCTCGTATGGCCAAACCCACAACAAGCCTATTCCCGCTGACTACTATGTAAAATACATATAAACCCTCCTAAATAGGTTTATCTATTGTGTATGGTCTAAGTATAGTCACACATGTCAAATTAATAGTCAGCTGGAAAGAAACACATTTAGAATAATACACATAAAAAACACAGAGTCTTACCACCTGATGATGATCTGCAGAAACAGCAAGAGAACGTGCAAAATATGATTGTGTTTAAAAATACCTATTTTAAAAGGCTCCTGTGTCCTCTTAAACACAATCTGCCAGTAGATAAATCTCTGGACTTTTATTACAAAAAACCAACTAATCTTTAGACTAGCTCATGAAATTAGTAGAGAGAAACTCTTTAAAACATTAGGCTTTATCTATTGCCATTTAATGAAATTTAATTAAATTTGTTTACTGATTTGATAATCATTTTTATATTAGTTGGAAAAAGCTAAACAGTTTTTATTGGTTATTTGACACAGGATGGAATGCAAATAATCTTGATTTTTATGACATATTTAACTCTATTTATTGAAATAAAAAGAAAATTTATCCTTCAAAGTATTACATAATTATATTAGCAAAACAATTCACTGAGTTACTTCTTGTTTCTTATGCTTTAAAAAATTATACTTTGCATATAGATTTATTACATTTACATTAACATAAAATCATTTTCAAAATTACACATAATAATATTTTATCTCCTATATGGAATTGGTAAATTCATAACTTATGACCTTTAATTTTTAAATTTATAATATTCGAAAATTTCTCATTTTCTTTAAATAAACGGCTTATGGCCAAAAACCTTTTGTAATTTTAATATTCATTATTTTAAATATTCTGAGCACATAAATTCATTTACTTAGCATACAATTTATTTAAATTTTATAAAGAGTGAAGTCATTGTTTTAAGCTTGCAAATTTGTTTGAATTTAATAAAATTAACTAACTAAATTTGACGTGACTGATTTCGAATAAAGAAAATGACTTGCCAAAGATGTTCTCGCCGGTCCTTGGGGTCCCTCGTCTGGATTCCCTGGTCCTTGGACACCGGAAGTCGCCATCCCTGGTTCGTCGGTGGTGGTTTCCCTCTATTCGAGCGTCCTGGAGGCTGAGTCTGGAGCCTTCATCCTTGGTGGTCCTGGATGTCGAAAGCGCTGAGGTTATTGTCCATCTGGCCTGCTGACGGTCTCTACTCGCGGTCCAGCATAGCGTCCCGCGGCACCTCGTGTTAGAAAATTTTTACAGACTGTCTCTAAAGGCTTAGAGACCAAGTATATATAGCGGTGAATTTAACCTACCGCACCCCGCCTGCAAAGTTTGCTATCGCTCGATTTATTCCTTGTACAGGCAAGTCGGGCAACGAAACTGTTTTAGCTTGCATAGTTTGATAATTAATTTTAGAACACTGAAAAATGTCTATTTTATTTAAACGGCTGTAACTTTTTTGTTTCTTAAGTTTTTTGAATTCTGTTTTCTTTAATGTTCATTCTAGGTTATTGTGGTTCTTTTGAAATGTCGATGAAAGTTCTACGTGGTTTGGTTCGAAAAATAGCTTTTTTAGGCACTTAGAATTTTTTCGCTTCACTCTCGATGTTCAAATTTAGTTAGTTATTACAAATTCATTTTATAACATTCTTTAATTTGGCTTAACTATTCTATTTACTGTTTTATTTAATTTTTCCCTCTTTAATAATTGTATAATTCCCTACTTGATTATTTTAAAAACAGCTTTATTTCTAAAAAACAGGAAATTACTTATTTCCCACTTGCGACGGTCCTTCACCCCGTTGCAGTATGTATAAAGTATGATTCTTGTTTAAGTACATGACAGTGTAAGTGATAAGTGAATAGTAGAAAACAGAATTGCACAGTTATATATATATATATATATATATATATATATATAGAGAGAGAGAGAGAGAGAGAGAGAGAGAGACAGAGACAGAGAGAGAGAGAGAGAGACTATTTACTTTATTGGTCCAAGGGCAAATTGTTTCTGCAGATTTCGAAGAAAATCAATTACTCTCTTATTTAAATCTTTCTATTAGAAAAGTTTTTTTAAAAAGGGGGACAAATTTGAAAAAAAATTTCTCTCTACGGTTTTAAAACCGTTGAAGCTTTGTATTTTGTGAAATTAAGGTCAAATTATTTTGTTAATGAAATAATTCATAATTTAGTTACATTAAATATGCATTTTACGTAGTTTCATTTACATAAAACACATTCATATAAACCATATCAACCGGCAAAGATATCTGAGTAATATATCCCATTTTTACGATGTAGGTGTGATGCCATATTTACATAAAGATATATGATAGTGTATATACGTGTACAATGTCACGCCGCCTTTTGAAAATCCTTCAGACACCAAGAAAAACGACGTACGTGACTATATTTGCATACCCTAGGGTAAATCCAAAATATGTTTGAACTGCTTCAGGGTGAGACGTTTATCCTGGTCAGTTACGAGATTCGCTGTATTTGTTCGCTGTCGCGATATGACGCAATGTTTCCATTGCAGCCCGGCAATGATATTGGAAAGACAATAGGGTCTGACACGGAAATGACTATTTCTTGTTTCATTTCTTACTGAATTTAATAAACTGAAAAATCTGTAGTTTACCGTTATATTTTTTTATAAATAAAGTTTATTTCATGATGAGGTGTACATTCACAAAATTCTGTTAAATAACAACACGGTTGATGCGTGAGTCAAAGAAATCGATTTATTAGAAATATTGGCAACGTTTCGACGACTAAATTGTCGTCCTCATTCAGACCTACGAGTATTTGTCATGGATTATCACGTTTACTAGTGTCATTTAAATTATTTAATTTATTTGTGTTGTTGTTTTGTTAATTTATTAGTATTAATAACTTAATGTAATGTTTTTGATTTTATGTTAATTTTGTTATGAACTTTTATGACCTAGATGTTAGTTACTTGTGGGCCTGAATGAGGACGAAAATTTAATCGTCGAAATGTTGCCGAATCCCTAATAAATCGATTTCTTTGACTCACGCATCAACCGTGTTTTTATTTAGCAAAGTTCATTTTAAATAGAGGGAGAAAATATTATACATTTTTTAATAAAAGCAATATAAGATACCCAAATTCTTTACATTAAACATTTTTTTCATTTATTTTCATTTTATTTTAAACTCGGTATTTTTTTTATTGAAAAACAAGTTCTAGGTCTGATCAATGAAACAGAAAGAATGCAGATTACTTTATTTATCTACGAACTTTAAATCGATGTGATTGGGAAAAGGAAAATGCCATTTTATTATTGCTTATTTTATGACAGTGTATTGGTAGTTTCAGCAAATAAATCCTAAAGTATTTCTTGAACAAATGAAATAAATCTGTTTACAGATTTAGATAGAGGGCAATAAGAATGGATATTACAAAGCAGCAGAACATTGCCATTTGAAAAATTAAAAGGTAGAAATTTCCCAAAAACCTAGAAATCTCCCAAAAAGATGTGTAAGAAAAATGGAAAAGTGAAGGAGGTTATCTGAAATGAGAAAAACTTACCGATGTAAATGAAAATCACAAAAACGTACTAAACACTTGACATTATGATGTGTCAATCATCCAAATAAAACAATTCGTAAAAACTTCACAGAATAAAATATAATAAACTATAGCATATTGGAACATGTCGATTAAATTCGGTATTGTTTTTAAATGGTCGTGTTACAATAAAAACGGTAAATTGTCAAAAATAATTGTTAGTTTCTTACATTGCAATTGTCAAGTAGGCCTCCTATTTTGAATTTTACTTTTTCGAAGTATGATTAAAAATAACTATATAACGAGCTATATATAAGAAAAACGCAACAAAGGTCGTAACAATAAAGTTGATTTCTTTCGAAGTTAATGTTCTAATATTGATAAAACTTATATTATATACTTATTGTGGGCCCGTAAATAACAAAAAAAGCTATTTTAATTCCTTGTCAACAAAAATGTGTGCATGGTTTCTTTAATTTTCCCTACCAACACAAACACTCTTCGTTAAACGTAGAACAATCTCACTGGAGCAAACGTATTGCTGATTTTAAGTGAGACAAACACTTGCTTCTCATACAGAATAGGTAATTTTATTTCATCGCTTTTCATTACCACTTAACTACTGTCATATTCACACAGAACACTGAAGGGTTGCGTTTGCAAGGCGGTAAAATTGCTTTAATGAGTCTAAATTCCACAGCTAGTCATTAAGGAACTAATTAAATTTGTTAATTAAAACTCAAGGATTTTTATCGTTGCTAAATATTTCGCAGAGCAGAGCAGCTTCTACACTGTTTATTTTGTAATCTCATCATTTATGAAGACAACCTTCGATAATATGCGATATAACAGTAACTTTCCATGTACGATTGGTAACCTATATTTATAACAAAATGTAAGTATTTAACATTTCTTTAGAAACACAAGAATATTTTAAATAGGCTACAATCACAATTATAAAAATGTTAACATCAGACGCGTTTCAATCACATTAGGCCATCATCCTCAATGATGCTACACACTCGAAACTTAATTAAAATAATTGAACATAACCTATAATATTTTAACTATGTTAAAATATTATAGGTTATCTTCTATTCACTTAATTAGGTTTCGATTGTGTAGCATAACTGAGGATGATGACATAATGTAATTGAAACGCGTTTGATAATAAAGGTTTTATAGTTGTGAGTTTTAGCCTATTTAGGTCTTGTGTTTATAACCTTCACTCACTAGCAAGCTCGAATATTGTTCATTTATTTAGGTCACAGTGTACAGGTATTTGTGGGATTTTGAAAACTACATGTTTGCAAAAAGCCTTCTGAGCTCCAACTGTTTCACAACAAGCTGCACACGAATTTTTACTACTCGGAATATAGCTCCTGTATATACATCGCCTAACATTCTCACTCTTATATAAGAAAGCTATTCTGTAATAGCATTGTATTGTTTTTTCAACACATTGCGTGAGACAAGCGTAAGATGCGTTACCTCCTGTAGCTAAATAATGATATTCATAAACTCAATCAATATTATCGACGATGGTCCAAAAAATTATGAAATAAAGTTATTTTCCGTCCAAAATGGCATTATAATGTTGCACTGGATCCAAACATCAGTACCTGGCGCTAGTTACCAGTACAGTTTATCGTAACTGAGGTATTACTACATTGGGAAGCCAGATTTCAGTCACCGGGAGGTCTATTTACTTTAGAAATATTCATTAATTTTGTAGTCCATTACGTTCGGTAATCTTATTAATCATTTAAATAATAGTTCATGACTATCCGTACTTTAAATTTAGTAAATTTGTTAAAACTTACTGAGATAGACCGCTATGTGCCGATCTTCATCAGTGTCTTCTGCATGGAGATATTGGGTCAAGTGGTGACGGTTTTAAAGGCAGGTTTTCGATAGTATCAAATAGTATGTGTGATTTGTATTGTGTTTGTTCGTTTAATATGTTTGTACATTGTGATTTTGTTACAATCACATAAAAGAAACAGGACACAAATACACAGACATTTACCATAACCTAGAAATTCTACAAATCAACAAAAAAGGACCACAATAGAACAATACGAAATTTACAGACACACAAAAACACAAAGTACAAACATATTATACGAACAAACACAATACAAATCACACATACTATTTGATACTATCGAAAACCCAGCTTTAAAACCGTCACCACTTCACCCAACATCTCCAAGTAGAAGACACAGATGAAGATCGGCACATAGCGATCGAAAACGTTCTGTCTCAGTAAGTTTTAACAAATTTACTAAATTTAAAGTTCGGATAGTCGTAAACTATTGTTTAGGTAATTAGATAGAAATATTTTTGTGTCAGAGATAAAATATTTTTCCACTTAATTCTATGAACAAAATATTGACCAACCACTCTATTATTTACTTTGTGACTCTTTACATGTTATTGTGATAAGTATCAAAACACTATTAAAACGCTTCTGGAGCTATTATCCAATACTTCTGCAGGAAATGCGTTTCAAACCTGTTCACCTAATCACGACAAACATTTCAGCAACAAAATTGTTTTATTTCACTCTGTAGATTTACATCACTTTACATTATTGGAGCAAAAAAGAAATACATTTGATCGCTACAAATTCAAGACTTTTTAAATCAAGAACTTAAAATATTAAATAAATTAAAACAACCTAAAATCGAACTACAAACAACAACAAAATGGGCTACATTCACATACACAGGATACAACATAAAAGGAATAACTTAAACACTAAAAAATAATAATATTAACATAACTTAGAAAAGCACAGGAAATATAATCCCAGCACAGGAAAAAATATGTCCCACACTTAATAACGGAATATACAAAAATCGAATGACCAGACTGTAATAAAATATACATAGGCTAAACAAAAAAGAAAATAAATAACAGATATCAACAACACCTCAATGCATACATCAAACCTGAAACTTATAACTCAAACTTAGCTATACACGCCTTCAAAAACAAACACACATTCCCTACATTAGAAAACGTACACCTAATAAAATAAAGTACAGAAAGGCCTCAAAATGAGAATCTGGGAACATACAAATTTATAAACATAAAAATAATATCATAAACGAACAAATACAAATAATTAAAGATAGATTTTATTAGAAAATTGAATGTTCTGATCCTGTAATTTTCATACCATAGAACAAAGTAAAATTCCGATTGTATATCAAACCTTTTTGATGTGAAAATATTTAGCTTTTAAAAGGACGTAAAAACTAGTTCTTTCTTATAAAAACCAAAATATATAAATTTAATAGGTTTACTCTTCCTCGAAAAAGTCTAGAAAACTGCTTTACGTTGAAAATAATATCCTAAGAGAAGGCGTGACAGTGTGTGGATGTTTGTGCGTAAATTTCAAAGCCGTAATAGGCATCGTTTACGGTCTACAAAAGCATTATTTTGCAGGCAGTACATTGTAGTAGACAATACGCGGAGGAAATCTATTTTCCACTGCCATCAGGATTTAATCGCCTTTCTTCAACCGTTCATAGAGTTTCCGGTTTTATACTTCCTGTACAGCTGTGGCGGATTATTTACTACTGCCAGTGAAGTGTTCAACCAGTAACCCTATAAAACAGGACTGTGTTAAGGATTCGATTTCTTGTTGCTGGATTATTGAAATATTTCTTAATTACGTCATCCCTTTTTTTTACTATTGCGTATTTATAGATTTACAATTTGCAGTTAATTTTGAACGTTTATCCTTTACGGTATAACAAATGATTTAGTTATGATATCGTAAGTTAGCTATGACGACCTTATGTTGTTACTGTGATTAATACTATAATTAGTTAATAGGATTTAGGCTTTAATTGTGAAAATATAGTTAATATTTAGTAACTATTTAATCAATAAATTAAACAAAAACTTCCTCCTTATACTGCAATATTTTTGGTGGATAATGGAAAACACTGTGGTTCATGGGCTTTTATTTATGTACCTCTAAAGAGTAAAGTTTACGTTATCCCATCATATTTTAGCAGGTTTTGCAGCTACGATACACACACATGTATGTGGACGTATGTGGCGGTAACATAAACAAACTGTCTGTTGGACATTGG
>JBAIZL010000001.1:80653872-80731372 GCA_036971475.1 Prosapia bicincta | reverse complement strand
AAAATAATTTTATTCCACAATAAATAAACGACACATTAGGGAAATTTGAAACTTTTCTGTGTATCGTTGCGTGTATATATTTTTGTTTGCCTTGATTAGCAGCCGTGTTTTTTTTTCTATCAACTATCCAATAATTACGCCTGTATTTTCGTAGTCGCCTACTTGTTCAGCTTATGACGCATTTGTCCTTTCCACCGCACAGTTCCGAAAACTGTTTCAGTGACTAATGTTACAATCGTAAAGAGCATTTAGTCAAGCAGTTAACCTCCCTCTTCCCCAGGGACTACGACTGTGTATATCTTTCCCAGTTTAGCATTTTACAATTGGGAAATTTCGAGGCAATTGTTTTCGTTTCCCCCCAAACAGGTTTTATTGTCTGAGATTACACCAAAAGGTAACTTTCCCTTAAACATTTTCCCACAAAAACTGTATGACATTCTTTTTACGTTCTTTATTTCTATATAAGCCAGTTAACTGCATACTTTCAGTATTCATTGATAGTTCTTTCACTTTACATTACGAGGCATTTTTTGTTCACTATACAACAAATATTTTTAAAGTTTCTTGATGTAATCATCTTGAAATCACTGATTAAACTAATTTTAAACTACTTAACTAATTGAATACGTAATTGCTTACTTGCTGACGCGTTTCAAAACGATCGTTCCTTTTACGAAGCTAGCCCTCTACTGGCGGCATTTTGGCAGTTTACAAACGGTATGACAGGGATGGATTTATGACAGTGGAGTGGGGTGATGTGTCGGTGTCTTGTATCATAGGAGAAGCTAATAGCCTTTTCCAGTACATGACACAAGACGCCGACACCTCACCCCACTCTACAATCATAAATCCATACCCGTCATACCGTTTGTAAACTGCCAAAATGCCGCCAGTAGAGGGTTAGCTTCGTAAAAGGAACGATCGTTTTGAAACGCGTCAGCAAGTAAGCAATTACGTATTCACTTAGTTACGTAGTTTAAAATTAGCATATTTTTAAAGTTTGTATATGTATGAAGCATAGAAAAGATATATTTTTTGTTGTTACCATTATTAATAAATGTAACCATTATATAAATGTAATGAAAATTAATGTTGAAAATAAGAAAATAAAAGAAAAATTATAAGTAGTACCTAAATACTTTATGATACTTTAGAGTTTTGAGTTATTAGAAATAAATTTAGAACAGAACTATATTCAAACAAAAATCAACTTGGTAATTAAAACGAAATTAAATAAAATAAGACTTGAAGAAACTTATATTAAAGAAACTTAAAGAGACTTATATTAAAGAAACTTAAAGAGACTTATATTAAAGAAACTTAAAGAGACTTATATTAAAGAAACTTAAAGAGACTTATATTAAAGAAACTTAAAGAGACTTATATTAAAGAAACTTAAAGAGACTTATATTAAAGAAACTTAAAGAGACTTATATTAAAGAAACTTAAAGAGACTTATATTAAAGAAACTTAAAGAGACTTATATTAAAGAAACTTAAAGAGACTTATATTAAAGAAAATTATATATAAAGAAACTTATAAATGATCCTAAATTTAGTATTTGGTGATATAAAAAATTTCCAACATCTAAGAAATAAAATTGAATAAAATAACCGTATTAGTTTTATGAAAATAAAACTCTAAAAAAATATCTAATTATTAAAGGTATTATTACAAATTATAAGTATATGATATATTTTTTTGGGAACTTGTATCTGTTTTTGCGTGCTTGGTGAAACGTAACAGCCTTGTAAAGTATTTTCTTTAAATATAGAAGATAAAATATAACTATTTTTCCAAACCAAAAACTGTAGTATTATTTTGTACGTTTTTTGTTGTTGTTCATATGAAAAACGCTTGATTTTCCGTTTTTCTGTTTGTTGTTGTTAATCTAATAGTCAAGCTAGTCTAGTAGCCTTCCAATGTTGTAGGACTTCCTCATCTTGTAGTTTATTGATCATTTATCTGTAACTAATGTAGATGACTTCCTCTGTGCTAAATTTTCTTCTTGTTTTATTCCCTTTACTGTTTCATTGTGTTCTTCATTATGCAATTATGTGCACTATCTTTTAAAAACATTTAACTTGTAATATTTTCTAATCTATTGTTTTTATAGCTCGATTCTTGTGTGTATTTGTATTATTCAGGATGTTTTGTTTATAACATGTACGATGTTGGGTTCATTAAGACCATCCATTAACATAATGTATTTTAATTTTACATTTGTTAACACCAATCGAGTAACAAATAACAGTTTGAAGATATATTTGTAGCACACTAGAGTATTGCTATTTAGTGTAATGATTCCAACTAGAATCTTAAAATAGGGTAAAACATAGTCTATTTTATCTTTTGAGCAAAGATATTACTTTTAAAATATATACAACTTATTATCAAAACGGATATGGTAAGGTTTACTTGTAGATAACTTTCTTCAAAATTAACAATTATTTTAGTGCAGAATGTATCTGATGAGAAGGTTAGGTGAGTATAGGGGTCTACAGTAAGATGAGTAATAGGGGTTTATAATGAAATCTGTATTTTAAAGCCCCTGTTTTATTATAAAACTTTAGAGAAAACATTAGATTGATTTATATGTTATATATATATATATATGATTTATAACGTATATATATGATTTTAATCATATGTTTATTATGATTTATATATTATATTTCATTAATATAATAATCTAGCTAAGTAAATTTTATTTACATAACATTAGAATAATTAAAACACGTTACTTAAAAATGTATTATATTTTATTACAAAGCAATAGCTTTATTATTTATAATATTAAAAGAATTGAGCTGTTAAAAATTAAGCCTTCAATATTTTAAAAAAAAACGGGACGTACTTATAATATCTAAAACAAAGGATAACTAAATCTAGTGTTATTGGATCTGTGTGCTTTTATTTTGAAAGATTAGGGATGCGTAGAAGATTTTTTCTCTTTAACAAAGTAAATTATGTATGTAAAAATATTTATATTTTGTAGTAACAGTTTAAAAAAGAGTTTTAATTAACAATTTAAATTATATCCTTAATGAGCAAAGCTGAGGAATTTAAACTCATTAGAGTCATTTCTACCCTCTCCCCTGCCGAGCCCCTAGCAACCCCGTCCGTGACCTACTTACCAGCTTGTGGATATAGAGTCGAAAAGTAGAGGCTAGTGAGAAAAAAATAATGATATTCAGAGCTAGAAATTTTGTGACTGTTTACAGGTAAATTGTTATCAAATATCAAGAGTTTTGTTTCTACGAAAATGCAGTGGTAAAAATAACAATGAGATTTATTGAGAGAGAGAGAGAGAGAGAGAGAGAGAGAGAGAGAGAGAGAGAGAAAGAGAGAGAGAGAAAGAGAGATTACTTTATAGCTAGATTAGTTAAGTGTTCCACTAAAACCTAAATAATAATGATATGATTAGTATATTATCTATGTAAATATTAGATTTCATTTCAAAAATCTATTGACAGATTTTCATATTAATATATTGAACCTAATTATAGGATGAACTACTGTAAAGGTATTTGTAGTTTATCTCATTTTAATCTATAAAGTACACTTTGTATATATCAATCCTGACTATATACGTCAATATATCCATATTCAGACAAAACGGAAATGTACGAGTATACAACTTTTGAAAACTTCATAAAAAGAGATTTGAGCGAAAATTTCAACAACAAATATCACTTGTTTTTAATATAAATTAAAATCTAATATTTGAAGCAGGAGAAACCCACTTTGAGTAGAATAAAAACATAAATTAAGATGAGAATAATAAACAGAATCAGCCAGTTTTAAAATTAAACACCCTAAACTAACAACCCCTTAAACTGGTCTAATCATTTAGTAGAAACAGTAATGATTTTTGTCATACGATATCAATATAATGTCATAGTAAAAGATACAATAAAATTTTAAAGACAAGCCAGTCAAGATTTAAAAGTGGAATTAAGATTATATAAATTAAAATGCACCATCGTCACAAAACCTGTTTCCTCCTTGAAGTTAGAAATTATTTGTTGACAAATGTAGGCTATAAATTACCGTAATCAAATAAAATTATAGGTGTTTTCACTTACCAGTGAAATAAAACATTTTTATCATTTTGTTATTTATGAGTATAACAAAACATCCTACCGTTGCTATAGTGTAACAACATTAATACTTTCAAAATTTAATAAATTAGTTACATTTAATAACATAAAAAC
Source organism: Prosapia bicincta (assembly GCA_036971475.1). NCBI lineage: Eukaryota > Metazoa > Arthropoda > Insecta > Hemiptera > Cercopidae > Prosapia > Prosapia bicincta. The sequence goes on along the minus strand of JBAIZL010000001.1, from coordinate 80,727,155 downwards.
AGATGAAAAAAACACAATTTTAAAATAAATTTTTATGTAATAATGATATTTATGGTGAAATGATTGTACGGAGTTATCACGCTCCTGCATAAGGAACAAGGAGTTAGAAATCCTTTAATTCCCATTTAGTTTAAATACACTTTGCGTTCCCAGTTTTAACATATAAATGTAAGATTATAAATCAAGTAGCATAGTTTCAACTAATATAATGCCCAAGTCGAGGAGCTATTAGGGGTCCCAAGGGCAGCTTTAACCTCCATCGCGACGAAGTTAAATCATCTTTTAGATTCGTCTACGAGAGCACTTGGAAAGTTTAAATCAACTTGGAAACTAAATCATTTCAAAACTTCTCAAGGAAAACAATGATACTTTTTTTTAACAATTTGTTTGCGAAATTCCAATGAGTTTGACTTGTTCTTAGTTTACTTTTGATTGTCCCAGATAAAACGTCAAATAGATGGGAGGAAATAACTTTTATTTAACAAGAAAACCCTCTCAAGTACGACTCCGATTTAGAAGATTTTCTTTTTAGTGTTTATTTTTCTGGATATTCTATGATAGAGTAAGCGTAAATTAGCTATTGGTTAGATAATATTAGGCACTACATACATTTATTTTCCATTGTATCGCGTTTGGCAGTATTTTATTTATATTTCACAAGTAAATATTGATTGATTAAATTTTTTAGATAAATATTGGTACTTTATGATTTCTTATTTGAGGGAATTTTTTTGCGAGTCACAAGTAAACATTATGCTATTACAACGTGCTCTCTCGTTAACAAAAGTGCATAATGACAGAGAAAGTAAATATTCTCTTCGACTTAATCCAGGCATAGATTCGTGACAAATATTTTTATACTTATAAATTCTTTCACATACAAATTGAAAATTTGTTTTCAGACATTTTAAACTTACTTTTCTTGAGCGAAGCTTTACCATCAAGTTAATCTCTCTCTTTAAGTGAATAATACAACGAACAAGAGAAAGCCTATTTCAATTACTTGAATTCCATATTTACTTTAAGCATCTTAATTAAACATATGTTTTCAAAATCAAAACATCAGGCAGAAACGTTTTATATTTTGTTATATTGAAAGTAAGCATGGGACAGGCGTAAGGTATAGCGCGCCCGTGTAACACACTTTAGATGGCGTTGCATATTAAAATTGAAATTTCAGAAAACAAACGTGAATGTATTCAAAAAATTGTAACAATATGCAACTATATCAAAAAATTGTGAGTTATTAGACATATTTTAAATGAAATCTCTGGTTGGTAGTGGCATCTGTAGGAAGAGTTTAAAAATAAGTAAATTAAAGTATGTGTGCGCACATGCGATGCGCGATAGCTAGGAGGCCTGCTTGCAACGATAATTTAATTCTCTTTTAGCCAAAATGTAGAAGGCAACTGACGTATCCGAGAGCGAGGAAAAGTTTAGTTTTGAAATTAGAATGCAACAGTCATTTTTTTTTGTTAATTTGTTATAATCTTAATGTAGAAGACAGCGTACGTAGCCAAGTACGTAGATAGAACGCTGAAGTTACTGAAAGGATCTTGTAAGATTTTTCCACTAGAAGGATGCGAGGCTACAACATGTTAAAACAGCTAAGTGGACGATTTCAAATTTTAGTGAACTATTCCAAAATTTAAAATGTTAGATAGTTTAACACAAAATTAATGAACTTTAAACTTTTTAACACGTATATAAATGTAATTTATGCATCATTTGGTGCATTTGTTTTCACCTTAAATTGTAAGATTTTATTATGAAAATTGCAAGCAAGCAAACTCGAATACAGGTCCATTTTCAGCCATTGATTGATTGCTATACGTAAAAAGTCATAAGTCAAATATTAAATGTTCAATAATCCGTAACTGAAGCAATGTCTAAGAAATATGTATTATGATTGTAATTTTTATTATTTTTTTGGTTAAATAAAACGTGTGTAATTTGCTTTAATTGAAGTTAAAAAAGGTAGTTATTTAACGAGCACACAAATCCCATACATCTCAATTCCATAAGCCTTTAGACAATAATTTAATAAGACTTTGCAGGTAATTTTCTAAATATGTAACTATAAACTGCAATATTTAAAATCAGCTTTAACTCACAAGAATTAGAGCTACTAAAAATTAAAAACAGTTACACCCAATGAGGGGAAAATAGATGTTCCATTGACGAGAGTGGACACTGCTAATGCTGTAGAGGAAGTTGTCCGGAGTTGTAAGCTATAGTATTCGTTGCCTCGTGCACTGCACGACCTTAACAAGAGACTCTCCAAGCAGAGCCCCAACCAACAACTCAACTGCTTCTCCTAATCTCAAGAACACTGGTATGGCTAAGCCTAATGTCCCTCACCGTCATTCATATGTAACCTAATAGCTGAAACTCTATTAAATAAAAAAAGGTTGGGGCTTTTGAATAAAGAGAGAGAGAGACGAGAGAGAGAGAGAGAGAGAGAGAGAGAGAGAGAGAGAGAGAGAGAGAGAGAGTGAGAGAGAGAGACACAGAGAGAGAGAGTGAGAGAGAGAGAGTGAGAGAGAGAGAGACACAGAGAGAGAGTGAGAGAGAGAGACACACAGAGAGAGAGTGAGATAGAGCGAGAGACACAGAGAGAGAGAGTGAGAGAGAGAGAGACACAGAGAGAGAGAGAGAGTGTGAGAGAGAGAGACAGAGACACAGAGAGAGAGAGAGTGAGAGAGAGAGAGAGGGAGAGAGAGAGAGAGAGAAAAAAAGAGAGAGCGAGAAAGAGAGAGAGATGACAACTAAGAGAAGAAAGCGAAAATATATTGGTCACTTTTAAGGTAAATATAGGATTCAGTGAATCGTTGAAGGCAAATTAAGAGTAGGAAGGGAGCTTGTAGCGGAACGAGACCGAAACTTTCGTCGACGGTTCGGCTTGTCATCTGCTCAACTATTCAGATCTGTTTGGATAAAATCAGAATAGTCTTGGTAAAAGCTAACGTTTGCAACGGGAAGACACATGTATTAAAAGATTCGTCTAACCAAAGTGGCGTTGTCAGCCAGCACATGCAATAAAAGATTAGTAATAAATTATACCAACTGGTAAAGCCATGAATAGATACACAACATTTTTATAAACGTATCACATTGTATACATCCATAATATTTTTTTTCAGCATGACGGTTTAATCTGTAAGGTTCCTCGACAGAACAATCCCGTGATGGATTTGCAAGGAATCAACCAGGAATTCTTTTTCGCATCGTTGGGGAGGCAGGAAGAATTTCGTGGGCTTTGATCCAATAAATATCTGAAGAGGATACTCAAGTACCTCTCGAATGTCGAATCTGGTGATTTTAGTCGTTTGGAAAGCGTCTTGATCAATTTTACTTGTATGATAACGCAAACCTATTTAATTATATGAGTTTAGGCAGCAAAAGTCATGAACTACACTGTTACGTACTTTTCTTTAAATTATAGATAATTTAAAAGACAGTGTAAATGCTTCAGAGAGGGACTCCTTATCGGCCAACCTTTGTCTCTTACAAGGTTCGGTACGGCCCCAGTTCCTTTCGAATCGTCGGTTAAACGACATCTCTCCCGTCACTCTCGACGTGACGTAGTTTTTGTGTGTTCTAAACGAGGCTCGGTTTAGACCATTTCTCTCTCTTTGTTTCTCCTGTCGTGTGGCGAAGGTACTCTTAACATTAATAGTGACATTTTGAATATAAGTGATTTCTTTAAGTTCAACAGGTAATTGATAAGTGCGGGAAAGGGTGCACCCGAATAACTGTCCGACAAGTGGTGGTACTTCGCCCAGTGAGGTATGTACAAAACGTCAATTTCATTCATTTAATTATTTAAGGTCTTCCGGAAATCAATGTTGCCGTTACATGGCAAAATATTTAACATACACTCATGAGGTTAGTGAAAAATGATAAAAAGGAGATATATCTATTCAGTTTATAAATTGTTATTGGTTTTTGCATAGGAAATTAAGTGCGTTTGTAATTTTATTTCAAATTTTACCTTTACATTCGTTGTCACTAATATACTATTTTGTAAGTAATGATAAATGTCTTCTCAGTTTATACTGATAAACTTTCTTTTTACGTAACACAAATGCTCTACGTTTTATACAATTTCTAAAAATAAAAATAGTAACATTAAAAATAAATAACAATTATCTGTTGTTCAGAGAAGGTTAATTTTAAATAAAATAATTACAAAGAAATAGTAAGTTACTTTATGTTCAGAATATATTTACTATAGAGGCATTGAAGCCGACGTAATCACAATTAATGCAAACAGTGCAAAGGGCTGTTAATGTCATTATTAACAGACCTAAGGGATTGCTTTAATGCGGATATATAGCTATATACAATAAATGATATACGGCATGTAGTGTAGTGGGGTAAAGTTTACGATATATTGCCAGTCCCGTCTCCCTCTAAACTCGCTGGAATATATCTGTAATGAACTGTTATAACTTCGATGTGTTACATCATGAATATATAGAAGCTCAAAGAAAAAGCTGTAAAATATTTCTCTAGCTTCTGATACTAGAAGTATATTCATTAAAAATTTACTTCAATAAAAATAGTTTCCGTTCATTTTTTATAAATGTTAAGGAAATTATTTAAAAGTTAATCAGTTTAGCCGATTTTATTTAGACAAGAAAATGTTTAAAACCAGATAATGTTTTGAAATATTTTAGAAAATACTTTTGATGCCTCTATCAGAAAAATTAGTATCTACAGTTCTACGAGAAACTTTGTTTATCTTTTTAGTTCAATAATTTTTTAACGGAAAACCTAACCCCGACATTTACTAAGGTTCACATCTATTCTACAACGTTTTCAAAACAAATAAATCTTTACTGATTCTTTACAGTAATATGAGTTATAGAAGGTTGAAATTCTGAGTTGAAATATTTTCATTTCTATCACTATTACTCATACAAAATCTTAGATCTCCTAATTCGCCACCGGTCCGTAAAAGAATAACTATTTCAGAGAGACGACACTACCAATGCTAACTAAAATTCTTTACAATCCCCTAATGCCGTTGGATATTTCGCCTTTAAGAAGCTTGATTTAAGCTCCTCACTTTAATCCCTCGCATAACTCACCCTAACCTCCTCCCCACACATCCCCACGTAACAGGCGAGGACGTTCCTTTGACTTTATTACAAGGATTCTCAGGAATATAGTTTAGAATTAATGTATTCATTAGGCCTAGAACATTAATCTAGATGCAATCCCATGTTAATTGTAGCCTAATGTTGTTTCAAATATTGTTTCAGTTTACAATTCTTTAAACCAAAATTTAATTTAAAAATTTTGATTTTATATTGTTTTTACAAATTTTGTCCCGCTCCTGAATCAATTTTATTATAATATTTTTTTAAAAAGTCATACAAAATAATCAATTTCTATTAGTTTTAACCCAACATTCAATATATTTTGTTACGAACCTTTGCAAAATAATATAAACCTCACTTTATTTTTTAAATCTTATTCACGATAATTTTATACTTAGGTTTATAATTTTATTAGGATCAAATTTGAGTGTATATTAAATTAGAACTAAGGTATTTGGGGTTTACCTCTAGCGCTTTCCTCTACGCATGTAATATTATTTTATTCAATGTAGTAATATTAATATTATTTACCAGCATCCAGGAAACAAATCGGTACAGTTATTTAAAAATTAAAAAAAAAAATTGTAATTAGTTTATTAAAATTAAAAGAAAATAGTAAAGGTATTAGATTTCCACAGGCTATCAAACATGTCCTAACAGAGATGCGCAAAGAGTGATGCGCGGAAGGTTAATAGTTGCTATTCAACTACGATCATTCCTTTTTTTACCATGTCCTCTTCGAGAGATGAGGATTGGTTACAAATACATTAAATTCGACGGATCATGAAAATATGATCCATAGCAGTTTTGAAGCAATGTTTAGTTGAAATTTTGTTAGGAAAGTATTTTAAAGTAAGCTCATAAAATATTTTTTAAAACATTTTTATGCATAAATTTGTCTAAATAATTACATCTCACGATGCTACGTTCAGGACAATCTAAACCGGAAGTGACAAACAGAAACCATCAACTTTACATACGTTTTACAGCTAAGTGATACATAATTGGTACAATCTTTCACTTCTAAATGGAATTCTTTTAAATTAAGTTCAACTTTGTTTAAGTTTAGGCCGGTAAAATAGTGCAAAATTCCAAATTTGTGTTACTATGCGAGTAATATAAAAACAGTGATAATTCCACTTGATATTACAAACTATATTTTTCAAATACCAATTATTAGATTCAGAAAATGTATAATACATTTAATTAATGAAGCAATTATACCAGTAAATATCCCGTATCTAAACCTCAAGTATATTTATTAACTGTATTTTCAGTTTGTTCAAATTGGCAACTTCATAAAGTGATTTAATATTTCAAAACGAAAGTAATTAATTTATAATTTTCTTCAGTTCCATATTTGCTTATATTGTGAACTCATAATGAATAAATTTTATTAATCACTTAAACAATAGTTTATGACTATTCGAACTTTAAATTTTGTAAATTTGTTAAAACTTACTGAAACAGAACGTTTTCGATCGCTATGTGCCGATCTTCATCAGTGTCTTCTACTTGGAGATGTTGGGTCAAGAAGTGAAGGTTTTAAAGGTAGGTTTTCGATAGTATCAAAGAGAATGTGTGATTTGTATTGTGTTTGTTCGTTTAATATGTTTGTACTTTGTGTTTTCGTGTGTTTGTAAATTTCATATTGTTCTAGTGTGGTGAAAAATTGTCCTTTTTTGTTGATGTGTAGGATTAATAGGTTATGGTAATTTGTGTCCTGTTTCTTTTATGTGATTGTAAAATGTTGAATATGTGATCTGTTTGTGTTCTTCGACTCTTTGTTTAAAGCTGCAACCTGTTTGTCCAATGTAGAATTTGTTACATTTGTCGCAGTTCAGTTTCTATACCCCTGGTGCTTGTAGTTTATCTTTGTTGTTGGTGTTGTGTTGTATTTTGTATTGTAACTTGTTATTAGTTTTGTATGCTATTTTGTATTCTATTTTATTAAATTTGCGGGGTATTTTGTTTGTTGTTTTGTTTATGTATGGTAATGTGATGTATTTGTTTCCCTGTCTGTAGTGTTAATTTTAGCGTTTTTTTTTTTGTATTTTGTACCATAGTTTGTCTATTATTGTGGTGTTGTATCCATTTGTGTATGCTAAATATTTAATTGTGTCTAGTTCTTTGTTTATGTTTTCGATGGTCATTGGGACTTCTTTAAGTCTATGGAGCATGGATCTGAAGGCAGCGTGTTTGTGTTGGATACTGTGGTTTGAGGTGTTATCACATTGATAAATTTACAGACACACAAAAACACAAAGTACAAATTTATTAAACGAACAAACACAATACAAATCACACATACTCTTTTATACTAACGAAAACCTGCCTTTAAAACCGTCATCGCTTGACCCGACATCTCCAAACAGAAGACACTGATGAAGATCGGCACATAGCGATCGAAAACGTTCTGTCTCAGTAAGTTTAACAAATTTGCTAGAATCAAAGTTCGGAAGTCATAAACTAATGTTTAAGTGATTAATAAGATTCGCCGAACGTAATGGACTACACAAATCAAGAAATAAATTTTGATTTGTATTTTTTTTTTTAAAGTGTATTTCTTGAAACATACCACTTATTAATCCAATTAGATTGCACATAGCTTTGCAGTTTAACTATTAATCATGTAACAGATAACTGCAATATTTAACATCTATCATAATATTAAGCGTTACAAGCATTTCTAATCTATCTGTCTAGGTCTGTTTTATCTTACCATGTGTTAAACGCACTATAAGATTCTTTTGAAATTGTATAAGGGTAGAAAAACAAATATAAAATGGTAGAGTTGTTTTAAAATGGTAGTTGAAGAAAACGGAATAGATAAGTTTTGGTGAAAATGTGAATTGAAACGGGAAATTTAAAAACATTTCAAAGTATTGATTTACATACTGTATTTTCTATTTTTATTTTTGTGGTATTTAATAAATAAAAAGGAATAAACTAACAAAGAAAAATTGCATAAAATTGATTAAATAAATGTTTGAAAACATTTTATAACGTTTATTAATAAAACTCTAAAGGAAATGAAATACAACCCCAATAATACATATTACAAGAAATAAAGAAGGCTATATAAACAACACTGAATGTATTTTTTGTAAAAAATTTTACATTCTATAAATGTTTAAAACGGATACTGTTTCTAGAATGATAAATAAATTCGATTTAACTAGCTTCAGACGGATTCCCTTTGTACTCCGCTATCATTGGGTAAGTCCATAATATTTTAACCAAAAGTTAACTGGTGATTAAACCAGAGTTTATACTACAAACTCTAAATATTGGAGTTTTCTATACTTCGTATAAACGACAATGAACCTTTTTCAAATAAAATATTTCCTCTAATTATAAATAATAGGCTACTTGGTTTTAGGCTTTCAGTCTGTCCTATATCGTTTTAGTTCCTAATCCTGATTAATATCTTCGTAATTAAGCTCTGAATAAAAAGTTCTATAATATTGTAAACAGTTTCTACATCTCTAAAAACTGCACTGTATGAACATAACAAGGGTTACCAAAATGTTCAGTAAGCAATATGACGTGGTACAGTTCCCGCAGAGGGTCATGCATTTATATAAGGCAATTATAGACTTTGACCTCCTGTACATATGAGACGAACATTAAATTGCTTGTATGTATTAAAACTTATTTCTAAGAGATAAAAATTTGATGTTATTTTTGCGAAGAGTAATGTTTTATTTCTAAAAAAACTTACGAGCTACAATAATAATGTTTTACCGCTGTTTGAAAACCCTCTTTTTAAGGATCTATTTTATAGATAATTAAAATATGTAGTGGTTATTCATCTAAACGATTCACATTTAATTCTGTGAAAGATTATTATTTTATATGATAATATTTATGGGTTTAATTTAAAAAAACTCATTTATTCTGGAATAGAACCTAAGAGTTATAAGATATGACGATGTAACAATATCAATGCAAGAACTTTACTGGTCATAATTTAGTAATTTTTACCTTAAATATATTCGTACCTTACAGAGCCCGATTTATTTATCTCTTGGATATGAAAGCTTGATATAGGTAATTGCAATTTGTAACTGTTAACAGTGTTTCGCTATATAAGTAATGTATTTGCATTTTGGGGAGCTTAGCACGTAATTAAGAGCCGTGAATATCCAAGTACGGGAGTGATGTACAGTTCTAGAAATAAGGACGATCCTGTTGGTTTAAATACACTTCGTAACTAATCTATATACATATACTTTGGTGATAAAGGTGATTATTATTTTAAGAATTTTCTATAAAGGAAATAATTAAGGGTGAGAGTACGTTTGTGTTTGCAACATAAGATTAACAATAATCTTGTATTAACTAGATGCGGATGAGCTTAAGTAGATCTGTCTGCTATAGGATACGTAGGACGCAAACTTCTACCGTTTGCAAAATGAAAGAGGCGCAACGTATCCTTCACGTTGACTTACTTTCCTAATGCTGACAAACCTTTTAGTGGTTGCTGTACTTGCTTGTAAAACAGACTGTACCATAGTCAAATTGGAGCTGATAAATCAAAACTTGTCCGTAATCAACTGGTGCGCGTTACAATGGCATTCCATCCTGCCACACATTGCCGGCTATTCATTAGAGAGATCTATACCCAAACTGGACGCGTAATTAATACTACGAAGGAAGATGACGAGCTGTCCAGAAATTTATCTTAACATTTTAGGGCTGTTTTGCTGTGATAATTACAGAAATTTCGAACTTAGTTGCTTTCAACTAGCTTTGACTAATTTATTTTTAAAGAAATCTATTAAATTACACATTAAAAATTGTAATATTTATTATTTTCATAAAATTGATGTTTGAATTACTAGGAATATAATTTATTGTCTACGCTTGGTCATCGTTAGAAAATAATAATAATAATATTCATAAATATGGTATTACAGTTATAAGAAATCGGGAAGGTAAAAAAACTAGTGTGTTAAGGTCTTTTTCACAAACTACTATTAACACCACGTCTTTTGATGAGTACCTTATTTTGTACTATATTAGGTCAAACGTAATTTTAAATGTACATTAAGTAGATATAAAGTAAAAGCTCTTTTATACGGCATACTATCATCTGGAACGTTCTCTTAACCGGCACATTTTAATTCTTTCCAATACAGTAGAAGTTCTTTAATCCGGCATTCTATCATCTAGAACGTTCTCTTAACCGACACATTTTTATTCTTTCCAATACAGTAGAAGCTCTTTAATCCGGCATTCTATCATCTAGAACGTTCTCTTAACCGACACATTTTAATTTTTTCCAATACAGTAGAAGCTCTTTAATCCGGCATTCTATCATCTACAACGTTCTCTTAACCGACACATTTTTATTCCTTCCAATACAGTAAAAGTTCTCTTATCCGGCATTATACCATCTGGAACGTTCTACTAACTGGCACATTTTAATTCTTTCCAATACAGTAGAAGCTCTTTAATCCGGCATTCTATCATCTAGAACGTTCTCTTAACCGACACATTTTAATTCTTTCCAATACAGTAGAAGCTCTTTAATCCGGCATTCTATCATCTAGAACGTTCTCTTAACCGACACATTTTAATTCTTTCCAATACAGTAGAAGCTCTTTAATCCGGCATTCTATCATCTAGAACGTTCTCTTAACCGACACATTTTAATTCTTTCCAATACAGTAGAAGCTCTTTAATCCGGCATTCTATCATCTGGAACGTTCTCTTAACCGGCACATTTTTATTCCTTCCAATACAGTAAAAGCTCTTTAATCCGGCATTCTATCATCTGGAACGTTCTCTTAACCGGCACATTTTTATTCCTTCCAATACAGTAAAAGCTCTTTAATCCGGCATTCTATCATCTAGAACGTTCTCTTAACCGACACATTTTAATTCTTTCCAATACAGTAGAAGCTCTTTAATCCGGCATTCTATCATCTAGAACGTTCTCTTAACCGGCACATTTTAATTCTTTCCAATACAGTAGAAGCTCTTTAATCCGGCATTCTATCATCTAGAACGTTCTCTTAACCGACACATTTTAATTCTTTCCAATACAGTAGAAGCTCTTTAATCCGGCATTCTATCATCTAGAACGTTCTCTTAACCGACACATTTTAATTCTTTCCAATACAGTAGAAGCTCTTTAATCCGGCATTCTATCATCTACAACGTTCTCTTAACCGACACATTTTTATTCCTTCCAATACAGTAAAAGCTCTCTTATCCGGCATTATACCATCTGGAACGTTCTACTAACCGGCACATTTTTATTCCTTCCAATACAGTAAAAGCTCTCTTATCCGGCATTATACCATCTGGAACGTTCTACTAACCGGCACATTTTTATTCCTTCCAATACAGTAAAAGCTCTCTTATCCGGCATTATACCATCTGGAACGTTCTACTAACCGGCACATTTTTATTCCTTCCAATACAGTAAAAGCTCTCTTATCCGGCATTATACCATCTGGAACGTTCTACTAACCGGCACATTTTTATTCCTTCCAATACAGTAAAAGCTCTCTTATCCGGCATTATACCATCTGGAACGTTCTACTAACCGGCACATTTTTATTCCTTCCAATACATTAAAAGCTCTCTTATCCGGCATTATACCATCTGGAACGTTCTACTAACTGGCACATTTTTATTCCTTCCAATACAGTAAAAGCTCTCTTATCCGGCATTATACCATCTGGAACGTTCTACTAACCGGCACATTTTTATTCCTTCCAATACAGTAAAAGCTCTCTTATCCGGCATTATACCATCTGGAACGTTCTACTAACCGGCACATTTTTATTCCTTCCAATACAGTAAAAGCTCTCTTATCCGGCATTATACCATCTGGAACGTTCTACTAACCGGCACATTTTTATTCCTTCCAATACAGTAAAAGCTCTCTTATCCGGCATTATACCATCTGGAACGTTCTACTAACCGGCACATTTTTATTCCTTCCAATACAGTAAAAGCTCTTTTATCCGACATTCTATCATCTGGAACGTTCTACTAACCGGCACATTTTTATTCCTTCTAATACAGTAAAAGCTCTTTTATCCGACATTCTATCATCTGGAACGTTCTACTAACCGACACATTTTCAAAACAAATTAGTACAGTACCATTCTTTGTTGTTACAAGGTGTGACGCATAGAAACCCAGTTTTTGTTGAAACTGTCATGGCGTTTCAGGCAGTCAGTCATCCATGATTATTTTTAAAATCAATAAAACATTACAAAACCATTAGTCTTTGTATAGTTAAGTGCACTGGCATAAGTGTTACTGGTGCCTGGTGTTAAGGTACATGTTTTATGAATGAATAAAGTTTTTTAGCAATAATTTTCTATCTCTCTTTAATTTTTGTCTAATACATTTTGTGTACGTGAAGCTGTGCCTTTATTAATAGCCGTGGAAACACAATAATTGGATACAAACGAATATTAAAGGTATGGTTTCAACAGTACGTTCAATTTTCCTTCATAGTTATGCACAGTACGTACTATATATAAGCTATATAGGTTAGGGTCTATTAACCAAAAATTTTCGATAACCAGCAACATGCCGACCCCGAGGCTACCGGTTATTAGAGCTTTTACTGTATCTGAAAGTTACTTACTTACTTACTAGCCAACGCCCACTCTTGGCTGTTGGGCCATTTGGTGGCGCGCTGACCAGTAGAGGCGAGAGATCTCTTCTTCCTTCGTGTCGTTCAGGGGTCCATGGTCCAGAGCTGTACATGACTGGAGGTGCTCAGCTGTCATGTCCTCCCCGCTGTCACATAGGGTGCACCTGGGAGACGAGAAGACGTGTATCTTGTTTAGGTGTGCAGCTAGGTAATCGTGTCCAGTTGTGAGTCTAAAAAGTGCAATCCCGTCCCGTCGGGGTAACATGTTGTTAATTGGCCCGTTTTCGACAAGAGTAGCCCAACGTTTATTAAGAGATGCTTCTCGTAAGTAGGCTTGAGTGCTCCTCTTTATTGCAGCATTTATTTGTATTTTTATGGAGGGGAGCGAAGTTGCTACGCTCGGCTGTGGGAGCGTTGTTCCTTTTTTTGCCAATGAGTCGGCTAATTCATTACCTCTTATATCCACGTGGCTGGGGATCCATTGTAATTCAATTTTCCATCCCCTATTCATTAGTTTTGACAAATTTTGACGGCAGGCTAGAGTGGATCTGCAATCGGTCTTCTTGTTATTTGTTACGGCCATTATTGCAGCCATTGCGTCTACAAGAAAGACTGCTTGTGCCGGTGTCTTTATTTTCTTCATTTCGTTTGATGCCGCTAGTATGGCGGTTATTTCACCGTCAAAGTTACTTTGGTTGTTGCCAACTGCTAGCGATCCTTCGAAAAGATTACAGTAATAACCAGCTCCAGTCTGTCCTTTGTCTGTGAGGCACGATCCATCGGTATATACATGTAGCCACTGTGTCTCTGGATAGACTGTGTTGATGGTTCTGAGGGCTGCAGCCTTTAGTTCTAGTGGGTTACAATCTTTCTTTGGGATGTTGTGGTCAAGAAGATTTAGGATTCCCTTGGGCAGTGAATTGAACACTTCATGTTTCCTGATATCTGTTGTATGAGTGCCAATGTTGATGTTGTATTTCTTAATCAACTCTTTATATGTGGTTATCGGAGTTTTTTGTGTTTTTAGCCTCGTTGTGGCTTCTTTAAAGTTTGCCCATCGGTGGCTGTACATCCTTTTGTTTCTCTCCCAAAACCCGAGGCTGAGTTTTTCTCTTCTAAACTGCATTGGCTCTGTTTCCAACTGTGCCTCCATTGCTGCTATCGGGGTCGATTTTGGTGCACCAGTGATGACTCGGAGGACTGATGTTGGGGGGTGATGTTGATCGCCTGCACGTGGTGCCCCCTGCCTGAAATAACTGAACGATCAACACGAGGCTCGCCTTCAGCACGCTGTATCTGAAAGTGTAACTTTTATTCTAAGAAAAATATTATTACTACTAAGAAAATATCCAATTGTGGTAACACCACAAAAATAACGATGGTAATTCCTACAATTTCCCTACTCCACAAAATATATTTTACGATGATGTTATGGATCGATAATATAAGGTAAGATTTAGTTACTTAGAGCTTAGCTAGTGAGAACCATTCACAAAGGTAAAAGTCAGAGTAGTGAACTCAAAATCTCACAAAAAATTAGTTTTTAATAAACACACACAACAAACTTTTTCTTGCATGTTTGTTTATTAAAAACTAATTTTTTGTGAGATTTTGAGTTCACTATTTTGACTTTTACCTTTGTGATAAGATAATATAGTTGACAATTCATTTCTAAAGATTGTTTTTACAAATTATAATCCTAGAAACTTATTATTTATACATTCTAATTTCCACAAATCTGAAAGATGTAATCTTCCGCTATGATTTCTGAGCAAATAAAGGTATTTCCACTCTTTTGCATTGAGTACAACAATTGTGTTGTATTGTCTTGTCTGAAGTACAAACATTCTATTTATAAAAAACAAAATTATAACAGAAAGTTAAAAGAAGACAGAGGTGTCTGGAGAGGTGCTCTACTTGAAATATCAGACACGCCGTAGTGTCAAGCATTCAATCTGTCAGTGTCTGCGTAGTTGGCAGCCCTGTCTGGCAGACGTAAGGTGACACCAGAGTTTAATATAGAGTCAATTTATTTCCCTGCCACCCTCCCTAGTGGTGACGTCATAGCGCTACATGTCCGGTGCCACTATACCGACACCACTCGAGAGATTCGAACTTCCATATTTCTGTATTATTTATAATACACAATATTTCAATAGACATAATACAGAATTATCATGAAACCAAACTTATTGAGCAAGTGTATGTTAAAAACTCAAAAAAGCAAACCACGGTCCCAACATTCCGAAATCTCAATGATCTCATCTTAAGATTGTATTACTGTAAAGAAATATTTAAATTACAATTCGTTGAAAAAATTGGAAAGAACCCCAATACCACAAAGATATTAAAAAATAACAAATAAAACAAGTTACTTAAGATTAAACCCATCTTGAGTAACTTGTTTTATTTGTTATTTTTTATCAAGTTTGTAGTAGTGGAGGTTCTTACCAATATTTTCACTGTAATATATTGTACCCCTGTGCTCTTGATACTGTATATTACAAGTTATTAATAAATATAGTACATAAAATTGTGAAACAATAATTAAAAATTTAAAATTATATTCGTTTAAATTTAATAATAGATAATTATTGCCTAATTATAATAATATTGCCTATTAAATAATAATACGTAGATTATTACAATGGAAAAATGTGTATACGTAATGTTAGTCAAACCACTATATATTATATAGTAATTGTGATGAATGTTTGTGACAACAAGCATTTGAGTATAGGTCGCGTCAGTTGAACCACTGAAGTTTATCATAAATAAATGAAACCTCTCAACCACAAATAACTTTTTTCTTTTATTTAAAAGCTTATGTACATTTCGATTGCATAGCACTCATCTTCAGAGGTAATTTACAATGAAAATGCCGTATTTTCATTCCTTTATATATTGTTTAAAATTACTTCATCACTAGGAAGAAGATTAGTTATATCTGTATTTTTATTTATACCTTTGTTTTGAAATTTTTTGTAAGTATTATTTCAACAGTTCCTTTTTATATTAACTTTGTCAAACATTTTAATGATATTAAAACCATATCACAGTGTTTTCTTAAATCTGTATTGTTTTGTGTAACCTATGTTTAATAGCTACATTGTGATAATTTATAATTAATATTGGATTTGTGTTTATTGTTCCTCTTAGTTACAGTTTGCCCTATGTACCTTGTGTTTTATTACAATGCTCACAGTGAAAATTGTAAATAAAACAGTTTCGTTGAATTACAAAGAGTCTTTACCTCGTTACATGTACTTATTGAAATTTAAAAAAAACCTCTGTAGACAACTGAAAAATAACATGATGAAGAAATATTCCAAGAATCATGAATTCCCAAGTATAAAAGTTATATTAAAACTAATGAGAAACTATGTGTTCAACTTCAGTTAACCAAAGTTAAATATTCTGTAGTAACCGGATCAAAACGTTCTTTGTTTTTACGCTGTCTTTCACAATATGATAAAAAGAACAAACACTGTAAAATTTATCTTAAAACGGAGTTATGTTCACTGTTACTGAACAAGAATGTAATAAAAAGGTTTAAAATTAATTCATCTTTATGTGCTTAACCTAACGACAAATATGTCACTACTTTGACGATCCTTGAGCAATTTGGACTACAAACATGGCCATCGTTTTATACACTTAGCCTATACTTACATTGGAACCAGTTACTTTAAGTTTCAAAACGTAACTTCAAGATAGTATAACGAGGAGGCCCATGTATATTGCAGCTCCTGTGTTTTCCAATGGGATACACATTTTTAAAAGTTAGTAATATAAAGTAGTTTAATTAGCAATAAACAAAGATAAAACATTTTTGGCAAAGAAATATGAGTCAATGTAAGCAAAGATTAATAGCGCGCAAATTGATCGTTGCGCCAGATGAATATTCAAAATATCACTCTCTCTCTTTCTTTCTTTAGCTCTTTCTTTCTCTCTCTTTCTTTCTCTAGCTCTTTCTTTCTCTCTCTTTTTCTTGCCCAGCGACTTATTGCTTGATCTTTCTTGGCCCATTTGTGTAATGTGACAATAGAAATCGTCCATGTTTTAAAAAACGTACCAAGGTAAATTGTATTGTTAATGTCCTCTTACTTTATTGTTTTACTTATTACACTTTTGCTATTACTTGCGACCAGACATTTTGTTAAATAAAGGTTGTTAAATTGTTAACTTACACTTGGAGGAAACGTTTTCATCTTACGACTTCTTCAGCCTCGCATTTTTCCCGCTAGGAACGCTGACGTGCTTCCTCGGTACCATTTCTTTGAAAGTTAGAAGTGATGTGATCGAAGAGAATGTGTGATCTGTTCCGTGTTTGTTCATTTAAGATGTCATTTTTATGTGTGTCTTATGTTTCCTCGGTATAGTATTATAACGTCATTCCTAGCGGCAAAAATACGAGGCTGAAGAAGTCGTAAGACGAAAATGTTTTCTCTAATTGTAAGTTAACAATTTACCAATTGTTAGTTAACAAAAAGTCTGGTCGCAAGTAATAGCAAAAGTGTAATAAGAGATTAACAACCAGCTCGTCATGAACAGCAACAAGATTTCAATATTTATTGTTTTAATCAGATATTTTCTTCAATGACGACCGTGTTTGCCATCAAGTTACTTATTCGACTCTCCATTTGTACAGCAATGCCTGAATGTAAGGCTTCTGACGAAACGATTTTCATGCTTTAGCTTGACTTTTCAGTGCTCTTTTGTTTGTTTTCGTCACCTTTATTAATCTGATAAATGTAACTTAGCTCAGAAAACTTTCTGTATTATTACATTTTGCTATGTTATTGTACGGGATTAATTGATGAGAAAAATCCGTTAAAAATTATGCGAAAAACCACCCATAGACAGAAGAAACATAATTACTCCTAACTCATATGACATACAGCTTTAAAAGGTGATACGTTTTTCCTTGCTTCCCGTTCGCAAAAAGTCATTCTTAAATAAAGGTTTCTATGGCCAATAACAATGATGCTAAAACCACTCCCAAAACGCTCTTATACAACATAAAGTTTCACAAAGTTACTTAATGAGCTACTTATCGCTGTGCGTTATTTAATTACGATTTCGACTAAAATTTCATCGAGTTTTTCTTACAGTTTTAATGTATTGTAGTGAGTAAAGGCCTTTCTTGTATTTTATGAGTATTTTAAAGTAATGTAATATTGTTTACAGACTTCAAAAGGCCAACAAATTGCGCTAACTAAATAAACTCGACTCAATATGCAACAGCTTTATCATTTATTCAATGTTTATCTCGAGTACTCAAATAAAAATTAATTAAATTTAGCTTATTCTGATTTTATTACTTTGTCTGTTTCTAATCTGGTTTAGCCTAGTTTGTTTAATTTGCGGTACTATTCATCAATTTTGCCTAATTTCTTGTTCTATACTATTACGTGTTTTTTCAAAGGTCAATACTATTAGGCCTACCTATTAATAAGCCGATTTGGCCGTTGTGATTAAGATCACAGGAATACGATTTCCTGTTTTATTAAATTTAAAATTTTGTTTTTATTCTATAGATAGTTTTGCAAAAAAATTCTTTATCTGTATATGTTCTCAAAGTTGTTTGTTAAACTTGAAATTTCATCATCAGATCTTAAAAATAATTTTATTTTCATTATTATAATCTTGATCAGTGTAAAAACCTATTTCTTTGATGAAAATAAATTAATTTCTATAAAGTCCGATGGTTGTTAGTACAGTCACTAACCCGTAACAGTAGACTGAAAATCAAAAGACATGTTTTGAAAAAAATCTAGATATAAGGAATATATCTATATAAGAACGTCTGCTAAACCGTTACTCAGTGACAAGAGCGTTTTATGACGAAATGATTAGCGTACTAAAATGTAATAGGAACGCTATTAGGAAAGCATCGGTTCGGTTCTTGGCGTTCTTCCATAATTAGGCCAAATAAACTTTGTCTATTGCCCAAACACAGTGCACTTAATATGTCTCCACAAACACAGTGCCTTATCGATCGCTTAGCCTTTTGCTTTTATCTGCATTGTTGTAAATTTATTATCGTTACTAAGCCAAGGTTATGAAACCACTTAAATAAATACAACCACTTAACCACAAATTAACGTTTTTGTGAAATTTGTATGTGCATTTCGATAACTGTATGTATAGAATTGCTCTATTATGTTTTAAAGAACGGCAAAGTGGTTTATCGAACCTCAGCTACAGTAGCCATCACATTCTATTCCACTGCTCCATGCCCACAGTTTCTCTTGTGAGTCGTAGTCGTTGGCAAAACTGGACTCCCTGGCCGTTGAGAGATTAAGCAAAGAATAACGATCTCAACAGAACATGGATAGCTAGTTACACTCACACAAATAACGGGTTTCTGCAATATCAAATGTTTTCTCATAAAACATAAGGGAAACCCCTTTCCTCTGGAAAAACACGATCTCCTTTTACCCTCAACAAAAGCTATTACAGTGAAAATTATACGCATGATAAATTTATAATCAAACTGAATAAAATACTGAATTTATCAAGTGATAACAGTCTTACATAGTTTTCATTTTAAGACGTAATTGTAAATATTTGATTAAAACTTTCACAATAAAAGTATTGTGTACGAAATATACGAGATTAGAAGTCATACAGCATTTAAAAAAGGAATAACAAAAATTGCGTTGGCAGATATGAACTGTAATTTATAGGTTAAGACAAACTAGGCTGCAAAATCTGTGAAAGTTTCATGACCCTAGCTTTCACGGACTGAAATTTACGCCCAAAAGAAACAGTGTTTCATCTGTTCGTATTTATTCAAAAACAAAACATCTGAAAGTTATTCGCGTCATAAACCCCAAAAATACGTTCACATTTTATTTCACAGTAAAGTTCATTTCCCCCATGACCAAAACTATTACCTATAAAACGTTCAACAAGTTATGCTTTTATACCCAGCTACAATGTCTCCACAGACGTTTATGCTTTTTCTTCTCTTTACTCGGAACACTTAATATATTTCTTTTAACTATTTTAACTCTTTTGTTCTTCCAAGCAATATTATTTTATTTATTTGTTGTTATATCTTAAACTTTATTTCGCGGTTTATACCCGAACTTCACGAAATCTTCCCAGATCCTTTCCTTCTTTTATTAGTAAAAGAATTATTTTTTTCATGCTAAATACCATGGGCTTAGAAAAGTGAGGGAAGACTTGCCCCTTAGAATAATCAACAACAGTAATTTGTGTAGCATTTAAGCTACGACAGCTTATTATTAATCTGATTTTGAACATATGCCTTTAATTTAAAGTTATGAATAAGAACTATGGGATGAAAACGTACAAAGAAATTTTTTGGCACTACAAAAAATCAAACCAGGACCCTTAGTTTAATATTCAACTGCTCTACTATAGACTACTATAGATGCTTAGTATGATATCAAGAAAAAAAATTACTTCCAGAAATCATTTCGGGAATTATATTACAGATTTTCGGGGATATATATAAATAAAAAAATATGTAGTATATTATAGCTTTAAAAGTTTAAGTTTTGTTCAAAGCTCAATTTATTTCTCCTAAGATGCTTCCATGAACATAAAATCCACAAGAATATGAGCAAGATACAGTTTAATGACGTCACGTTTTTAAACCTATCATTTATTTTTCATAATTATATAATTGTGTACTTTCCTATAAAATGTATTGAGTCTGTTCGACAGTTACGACATTTTTAAAGACTAAATCTGATATTTAGAAAGGAATAGAATCAAAGTGAACACGTTGATAAGACGGCTTGAAGATAAGGGAAGTTAGGTCGGGAAGAGCCCAACAAACAATATGCTGTTTCGATAGGTGAGTCAGTATCATTCGATCACGGGATAGTCGCTGTTTCCGAGATAAACATTAGGTCAATTTACCATGTAGGAGACACGTTTACACCGGTTGTGCAACTACAAACACAGGAAGGACACCGAAAACCTTACTCTCCTTTAACCGGTTGTGCAACTACAAACACAGGAAGGACACGGAAAACCTTACTCTCCTTTAACCGGTTGTGCAACTACAAACACAGGAAGGACACGGAAAACCTTACTCTCCTTTAACCGGTTGTGCAACTACAAACACAGGAAGGACACGGAAAACCTTACTCTCCTTTAACCGGTTGTGCAACTACAAACACAGGAAGCACACGGAAAACCTTACTCTCCTTTAACCGGTTGTGCAACTACAAACACAGGAAGGACACGGAAAATCTTACTCTCCTTTAACATCTGCACAGTTGCTTTGACAGGGCAGCTTTTGAGCATTTCTGGTTACTGCCTTACCTAACGAATCGATGTGAGGATCTGTTTAACGTTTTAGACACAGAGCTTAATATTTGTTCTTGAAATTTAATATTTTACGTTCATAAATTAGGTTTGTAAGGTCTTGCTAATGCCTTAAATAGTAAAATAAATGTAGGCGGGAAGTATTGTGAAAAATATTTAAGGAAGTATAATTAGGTGAGATGTACGAATTTAATAAGTACTGAAGGAAGTATACGAAGTGTAGGCCTATACTTATTAAATTGTTCACAATTTTGGGATAACCAGTATAAATATTCTATTAATGAATCTGAAAATTACCTTTAGTACAAAATATACAAACCAAAGGATATTAAGTAAATTTAGTGAAATGAAACCGTGTTAAATTATTTAATACTATTTACAGTATTGTTTTAAAATGTATCTAATACTTTGAAATGTATTTAATACAATCATTTTATATTTAGAAATATATATTACGTGATGCAAACAAATTAACATTTATTTTTTAAATCGGAATATTTAAATCTATTTACTTGTATTACAGTTAATCTGCATTTATCTATCGTTGGATTTAAACGTATGCAAGACACAGACCCCTTAAACTCTACCGTTGACGGTAGTAGTGACATAAAGTAAATTACAACTTATTTATATAAACATAATTTTAAAGCGATTTTTTTAAAATTAATTTTAAATGTATTATTATAACTATTCAATACCACAAGTTAAAGAAAGTAAGAGAGGAGACAGGCTATTGTGTGCGGTGTCAGAGTCCGGCTCACAGCTTAAATAACCCATTACTATCGTTAAATAAAAAGATCCTTGAAAAAGTAAAATCTAAAACCTTAATATAACAAGTAATATGACCAGAAAAATTTTAAAATCAATTCCTCTTATGTCAACGAAGAGAAATTTTATTTTAGTTACTTTATTAACAATTGCAAATAATTATTATAAATAAAGTAGCATAACCCATGCGTAAAACAGTAGCTCTGTAATATAATCTACAACATAAAATCAGCTGTCATAAAATCATGTATTATCACTTATATAAGTCAAATATAACGAAACAACTATGTTGCATCCATTTCACATATTGTCGAAGGTTTTTCTCCCATATAAAACTAAAATTAATTCGTTAATAAATTTAAATAATGAATTTCTATTTGAAAAACACTCAATTACTAGCCAACGCCCACCCTTGGCAGTTGAGCCATTCGGCGACGCGCTGACCAGTAGAGATGAGCATCCTTGAAGATGGGACTGCAGTAATCCTGGGTCCGGTCCAGGGCTGTGCAAGCATTAAGGTGTTCGGCATTGATAAGTTCACCCCCACACAGCAGACACTCCGGGGTCGGTAGTACATGGATGCGGTGGAGGTGCGCAGCAAGGTAATCATGACCGGTCTTCAATCTGAACGCTGCAACGCTAACAGCTCTGGGGCAAGTTTTGGTCAATTGGTCTACCCGTCACAATTGTTCCCACCGTTTTCCTGCTGAGAGCTCCCTCAATCGACCGTGATTCCATTTTTTGGTGGACGTCTTTATTAGAGATCTGGAGGAATGTAGTGAACTCAGATGCACGGGCTTGGGGAGGCTTGTTCCCTGCTTGGCTAGATGATCAGCCTTTTCATTGCCAGTATTGTTTACATGGCTCGGAATCCACTGGAAATTAAGTACCCACCCGGCATTTATGAGAGCATTTAGTTTTCTTCTACATTCAATGGTTCTACTACAGTGTGAAAAAGATCTATAGTCCTCTACATGTTTGAAAAAGATGAACCATCAAGTTAGTGTCACCCACTTCAAATTTTAAAAAAATGCATTTCAACTTGAGTGGGCGAATAAAAGGTATTTGATGAACGAATGAAAATTTGAACAGCATATACCCATACAAGAAGAGTGTAAACTAATAGAAGGAATTGAAAAAATACATGATAAACCGAATATAATTTTATACTACTATATATAGTTCCTCAAGCACATACTATTTTTTTCGTAAAACAAACAAAACATTTAATAATTAAATAGTAATGAAAGGAAATTATTTCCTTAGAAATTATATTTCTTTCAGAAATAATTAAAAACACATTAAATTAACTCTAAAAGTCTTTCTGTTGCTCAGAAGTCAGGATATTTCGTAATATTATGAAAATACAAATGAGCTTTATTCTTTAAAAAAACCTTTTTCACCCGGGTCTGAGCCCCCAAAACCCTCCCAGCCCTCGTGGCAGCCAACCTCTAGCGAGCGGCCTCCGCCTCACATGTGCATGCGGTTAGTATTCCTACCACGAGTGAAGGAAACGGGATTGATTGCCCATGTACCAGGCTCATAAGCTCTTTCCATGGAGAATCAGAAGATAGGGACATGAAACAGTACGGTAAGAGCTGGGTGAAAAAACCTGGCAAGAAAGAAACCCTGCCAGGAAAAATCTCGCGAGCAGGAATCCTGCGGGTTTGGATCACCTTATGCTGGGACTTTAAAAAAAAATTGTTTAAGACTAACAGTAGCGCACTCTGATGGTATTTCAATGAACAATTATAGGTAGAGCCTATTAGTCTATAAAGATAACGTAATCAAAAAATCATTGCTGCCTGTATACATTCGAATGTGGTAAATGAATTGTATTAGCACAACAGTGGTTACCATCAGGGAATGTAAATTTATTTTGATATGTAATAACTGACAAAATTCATTATTTTTGTGCATAATTGTAACATAAACACGTTTTTTTAAAACAAATCTAATATAAGCAATTTTTCTCGCTTTTTAAACCGCTTAAAAACGTTTTGAAGGATATTGTTTTTAATATGTATTTTTAGTATAAGTAACATACTTATCAAATAAATGTACAGTAATATATTCATATGAAAGATCAATCAAATAACACTTACTAATTTCCGAAAGATATATTACTTTGATTCCTACGACGTTCATTTTATTTTCGAATTATTAAAATCTCTCTCTCGCCCTTTCTCCCTCTCTGTCCGTCTGGATCCTGTCTCTCTGTATATCTATTTTATCTCTCTTTATTTATCATAAATTACTCAGCTACCATCCCTTACTCATTATTATTCCTTCTTGGATAATTTAATTCTTTCTTATTTCAGTCATGTTCGTATAATTCTCTTCTCAGTGACGTCGTGTTTTTCACCTACCCTAGTCTTTCGCAGGTGACCCTTTCTTTCTCACTTCCTATAAAGCACCATTGGAAGGTCTTGTAACCATTACGACGTATTTACTTTTCAGAAACGATTACAGCTCAAATTTAATGACAATTCTCTTTTTAATTCCAATATTTGATATCCAAACCTCCTTATTTAGCATCATTTTATCCTCCACTCTCCAACGTTTCAGCAGAGTTGTTCTTTTTATCTATTTTTGTTTTTATCATCCTGAAGTATTTTCTCTTGAATAGCACTTCTAAATTTACATTTTTGTTTCTACAGACTCACAAATAAAGAAACAAAACTCCATTTGAAAATTTGAACACTTCGAAGTGTAAATCAGAGTTCTAATATAGTTCAAATATGTTAAAACGCTAATTCTATTTATTTATTGATTTTTTGGAGTATTTTCAATACAAATTATACCAATTAGACTTTTGTTAACTTGGTAAAAGGTTTAAAATGTTTTTTTTTCAAGTAAAATTGTTCCAACTCTAGTATTACAAAAAACAAAATAATTGGGAATATTGGATAGTATTAATGTTTGTATCAATATAATTATATTTTTTTAGCATAATGTTTTTTATATATTCTATGGCGACTTTGTCGACGCTAAAAAAAACTACGGAAAGTGCAGGTGCTTACATAGAAATAGGTTAAATACATTTTCTATAACAGTTTTTCGCAGATAAAATTTATACAAAACTGGCACAAATCCAGAGCCATTCCGAGTGCCCAAGCCTCCAGTAACACTTTAAACATCCCTCTACTGCAATTGTTTGTTTCAGTTCCGGCTTTCCAGGTTGAACGTTTCCGTGTTTGAATTTCACAATCCAATCCAAAACACAGTATATCTTCAATAAAGCTGGATGTCAGAGTTCCCGTCTCATTTAAATATATATGTATTTCCCGAGGTATTAAAATGTTGGCATTTGACTGTATATATATATATATATATCTTGACGGATATATATACATGTTATCAATATGTTTAAATTATATGTCGAATTAATTTCAATACTCTCAGAAGAACAATTTTGTTTTACTTTCCAGAATATTCTATAGAGTTATAACACAGAAAAGTAATAAATTATAAGATTTTATAAGTGCTTTAAATATATATATTTCGAAATCTTGTTGCTATTCATGACGAGCTGGTTCTTAATTACTTATCAAAGTGTAATATATATGTTTCTTTCAAATATATAAACCAAATATATATAACAAAACCCAAGAAAATGTTTAATCTCTAGCAACCGGGACAAACCCCGAGATAATTTTTAATCCCTAGCTAGCAGAACAAAACACAAGTAAATGTTTAATCCCTAGCAGCCAAAACGAACTAGAAAAAAATGTTTAATTCTTAGCTAAAACAACAAAACCCAAGTAAATGTTTAATCCTTTAGGAACCAACCCCAAAAAAATGTGTAATTCCTAGCAGCCAAAACGAACTCCAAGAAAATGTTTAATTCTTAGCTACCACAAGAAAACCCAAGTAAATGTTTAATCCTTTGGGAACGAACCCCAAGAAAATGTGTAATTCTTAGCTACCACAAGAAATCCAAGTAAATGTTTAATCCTTTGGGAACGAACCCCAATAAAATATGTAATTCTTAGCGACCGGAACGAACACAAAGAAAATGTTTAATTCTTAGCTACCACAAGAAATCCAAGTAAATGTTTAATCATTTGGGAACGAACTCCAAGAAAATGTGTAATTCCTAGCGACCGGAACGAACCCAAAGAAAATGTTTAATCCCTAGCAGCTAAAATGAACCCCAATAAAATGTTTAATTATTAGCTACCACAACAAAACCTAAGTAAATGTTTAATCCCTAGCAGCCAAAATGAACCCCAATAAAATGTTTTATTATTAGCTACCACAACAAAACCCAAGTAAATGTTTAATCCCTAGCAGCCAAAATGAACCCCAATAAAATGATTAATTATTAGCTACCACAACATAACCCAAGTAAATGTTTAATCCCTAGCAGCCAAAATGAACCCCAATAAAATGTTTAATTATTAGCTACCACAACAAATCCCAAGTAAATGTTTAATCCTTAGCAGCCAAAATGAACCCCAATAAAATGTTTAATTATTAGCTACCACAACAAATCCCAAGTAAATGTTTAATCCTTAGCAGCCAAAATGAACCCCAATAAAATGTTTAATTATTAGCTACCACAACAAAACCTAAGTAAATGTTTAATCCCTAGCAGCCAAAATGAACCCCAATAAAATGTTTAATTATTAGCTACCACAACAAATCCCAAGTAAATGTTTAATCCTTTGGGAACGAACCCGAAGAAAATGTTTAATCCCTATCAAGTATAACAAATCCTTACAAAATCTTTTTTATAACAATCGTTGTCATCTTTATTCATTTTATTTCTTAATACAATTTAATTTTATTTAAAGTTTTGAAACCAGTAATACGCACGCGACATTCGCCGCTCTCGCTGACATGCACAAACAAGTTTGCTCTATGTATGATAATATTTACTTTTAAATCATCCCCTGATAATGCTTTATTGCAAAAAAAAACACAGTTCACAGATAACCACCATATTATTTAATTACTAATCTGTATGAAAGAAAAATTCACAATCACAATATAAAATTATATATTCTTAAATATTCTGGAGAGACGTTGCCCTTGTTTTATACAATGGCTTAATATCATACGCATAATTTAATCGTCAACTGTTCATACATAGACCAAACTTGTTTGTGCATGTCAGCAAGAGCAGCGAATGTCGCGTGCGTATTACTGGTTTCAAAAATTTAAATAAAATTAAATTGTATTAGGAAATAAAATGAATAAAGATGACAACATTAACTTTATCATGATTTATTCAACTTAATTTTCTTTAATTAATACATATATTTAAAGTTTTAATATAATAATAATGTAAGCTAGAAAGATGTTATAAAATGCTCTGCTTTTGTGACCGTATCAGACAGGCGGATCCTGTCGCTTACGCGTGCACAAAATATAAATCGTTACAACGTTTCAACGAAATTATATAAAAACGCAAAACTTTCCAAAAAATAACTTTAGGTTATCAGCAATAATGTACAATTTATAAAGTATTAAAATTCTAAAGTTTGTAACACAACTTTTTAATTTAAAAAAGTGCCTATAAATTACAGAAAATTACAAACAAATCCGCCATTTTGTTGTGGTTGAATATTATTATTTCTAAGTTATACCATCATTTAGTACATTATCAAAAGATGTTCCAATCAAAATTTAAAACTAATATACCCACAAACAGCCGAGATATTACGAGTTAAACTTAAAATTTCTCTAAATTTAGAAAATATAAAAAATGACAACTTTCGTTATTTTAAATATGTTCCGATGGGGTAATTTGCGGTAACTTTGTACAGAAAAATTCTCAAGTCATATGCTTTCGATTAAAATTAGTTTGATCCGGTAATGACAACCTTGTCACTATTTCGATTTCTATATCTGAGCTGCACGCCTAATAGTGCAACCATCAAAGCTAATTAGACCGAACTAGAAATTTCGTTAGGTAACCAAATGCCAGTGCTATTGTTAGTAGCTACGAAAACAACGTTTATTTGAGAGTGTGAAAATAAAAAAGGTTTTACTTACTTAAATATTTTTGGTTTTTCATGTTGCAACCCTAAACACGTAACTCGGTTGATAAAAGAGATTCTTAAAATTATCTAGAAAAATTTGTTCTTGCATTTATGGTTAATAAACCTAAACTGTTTAACACAAGTTCATGTAAATATATGGTTGTCCATTACTAACCTAGTGAGCCTTGAAATAATTGTTAAAACTCGGCGAAGAATGTTTATTTCTATATTTGGTAGTTTAGTAATTTTATACCTAACCAAACTTTAATTCTAGGTAAGTTACTAGATTTATAGCAGGCATTACTACAAAATTAAGTACGTAAATTGAAAATTTGATCAAAATAGATCTTGAACTTTGGTTCTTGTGAATGAACAAACTGAAATAAGATATCATCCCGAAAATTACTTAACTCGTGCGATATCGGAACAAATACTTAACGAATAAACAAACGGTCAACGATTATATCACTCTCGTTAC
This sequence comes from Prosapia bicincta, assembly GCA_036971475.1. Lineage (NCBI taxonomy): Eukaryota > Metazoa > Arthropoda > Insecta > Hemiptera > Cercopidae > Prosapia > Prosapia bicincta. The sequence goes on along the minus strand of JBAIZL010000001.1, from coordinate 80,698,874 downwards.
AATAAATAGATAAAATTTATATTACAAGAGAAAACAAACAAGGAATTAGAGACTCAGTTTAACTGTGTTAACTTTATATCTACACTTTAACAAGTAAAATTCAAAACACGGCTTCTAGAAGTAAACTAATAAACCCTTTTGCAAATAAATCTTATTTGTGTCATAAATTGACTCTGTCTTCCGCCGATAGGATCGCTGGTGACACAAGGAAGTAAAGACGTAAAAGAAGTGATACATCTTCCGACTTGTCAGGCCCTGGAACATTTTGAGGTTATGTATACAGTTTGTAAACATGCGGTCTTTACTTCAGACAGTCGTTTAATTTATATAGCGTGCCGGAAATTAGATTCCTTGCCACGCTCTTCCGCTGCGACTTCTTCTTCTTTAGCTTCATAAAAGTGTCAAGAGAAGAGAGCTAGAGGAATAAGGTTAGTGTCAAATCAAAATAATAAATTCTTGCTATAGTAAAATGTAACAACTTTTCATTGTAAGAACATAGGAAACTCATTCCGCAAAAAATTAATTATAAGGAGAATTTTATTTTACTCTGATAGTTTAACCAAGGACACTACATATACGTGTAATATTTAAAGTTAATTATTCAGATTTAGTATTACAGAAGTGTAAAATAGATGTCATTGTATACTGATGGTAAATATATAGAATGCGAAATATTATTTCTGCTAAAGAAACATAAATATTGAGACAAATAATCATGTCAAATATACAATGTATTCTTTGTAAAGGTAATCTTGCAAAAGTTTTATATTAATATTTTGGGGTGGGGTTACGTCCTTATTCTACTCATCTAAACGAATATATAAGAAAAAAATAATAAATATAAAATATTCTAATGATGGTACCATAAATGTTTCACTGCACTATTCTGAACCAGAGACAAAAAACCCAAAAATCTTTTAGCTGCAGTAATTTTCAGAGATTTTTCGATAATATTTCTGACTAAATCTCCTTACGTTATAAATATAACTTTACTCTAGAAAAAAACTAATATTCTAGGTAAAGTTATATAAAATTTAAAAGAATAGACATTCTGCAACAACAATTGCAAAACACAATAATAATTTGAACAATGAGTAGGTGTAGGCACTATTCTCTTCATGTTCAAGGAGTATTGTGTTACTTCTTTTGAATTATCTGTTACTGAATAAAGTAGATAACAAAAGGAAAGGGATAAAAAAAAATGTTTTATTGAAAATATGACTTGTTGATTTCTAAATAGTTACATCTCACGAAAACACATAACAATTGTGTTTGGAACAATGCACAAGCAAGCTTTTGATTTTAAACTGCAGTATCCAATTGGCAAGAGGAATTCAGTCATAGGTTTGCCTTCGGAGTTTCTACTTGAGTTATTGCGTAAATTGTTGTCAAAAACAAGAATTTGAATTAAAAGAGGTAGTGTTTAATGTGGTTTTGCATGATTAGAATTGTGTAATATTTTTAGAAAACACATATAATTTTTCCTATTAAAAGGAGTTGCTTGAGAAGATTTATTTAAGAAGAATTTTTAAGAAAACAACTAGTTCCTTTTGTTTTTGAGTTAGCAGCTGTTTGGAGCAGAGGATAGAGTAAAACTGATCTATGTAGCTGCTTTCGTTCATTCTATACTACTATTTGTTATTTACAGTTTTTAAAATATAATTTCGAGGCGCACTTTTCACCGAAATTTCAGTTGAACGTATTACTATTATTTTATAATCAATGGTATAAACTAATATTATTATTTCTCTATCTCAATATCTTTGTTTAAATATAAAACTACAGCATTATTTTACTGTAGTTTTTTTACCTAAATAATCAAATATTGTGATATGTATTTATTGTTTAAAGTTTTAACTTGAGATAGTAGCTTACACTTATCCACAGACAATTATTCACTTAAAATTCTGACATTACTTAAAGGTATACACTATTTTAAACGAGTTTGTACAAATATTTTTGCAGTAGCAAAACCTGATAACAATATTGCATGTACAACAGATTTACATATAAATAATTGTTACTAAGAGCGTAAAATATCAAAATTCAGAAGATATTCTGTTTTGATGAACAATAAAAGCATTCAGGTGTCAAATGTGAAAAAGAATAATTGAATGTGATTGTCAAATTTTTATTTTGGTTTAACGCCCTCCATTCGCTTATTATTGAAGGAAATGGAAATGTATACGTTTTGTAAATTCCTTCTGTCTTCTCACACTCTCTTCATATATATATATATATATATATATATATATATATATATATATATCTTGTAGAAATTTTCTATCGTTAATAGAATACGTTTTTATTCATCCTATCAAGCTCTAATACATTTTTTAAAAAACTTATAACGTATGATAATTTATGTTAATACAGGTTTTTCAAATATTTATTCAATAATTAAATTAAAAAAATTTGGGTGTTGGTCGGATTCGAACTGAGTATCTCCTTATTCGGAGTGTAGCGAGCTTCAAGTGTAAATATCCCACAGCTGATAATCTACTTCTCAAAGATATGTGTTTTTCTTTTGGCCCTATGTGGTTGTCATCGAAACCTCTATTGCACAACCTTCAACTGTTACCATGGTTACCACACATTATCATAAATAATGCTCTTAAAATATTTCCTTGCTGATTTAAAAAGGAACTGACTTGAATTTTTTTTACAGTTCTCGTTAAAAAGCAAATAACAGACAAACAATCCTTGTAATGAACTAGAACGTAAGCTTATGATTTCAAACAGGTACTGCATCGATTTTATTACTTCGTTTAAAGTGCTTGACTTTACGGAAGCATAAAGAATACAACAAAACTCTGTTACGAGAAAGAACATGATTTTCATAAAAATGTATTAGATGTATGTTTGAAACACCTACATCATATTATTCTCTAGAAATTGTGGAATGGTAATTTGTTAATAACAATAAATACTCAAAATCTACAACAAGATATTGCTGTAATTATTCTATGTTATGTGTTAAAAATTAATTTAATATAATAATATATATACACGATAAAGTAAATATAGTGTTACATGGTTTTAGAAGGAATAACTAAACATGTTTGTAAATACAAGATTAGGGAAATATCAAGTTGTTAATTTATATATGGCTATGTAGTGTTACACTTGAGTAATGTTTGAAATCCAGTTTTCTAACTGACATCAGGATAAAACCATTTTTTATGACTTTATATTTCAAACGTTTCTGTAGGGAATGTATTTTGGGCGCAACATCTCTGATATCCGGTACCATAATTAAATTTAAAACCGTGTATAATGAAAATATTATTAGCAATGCTTTTACTGATAAATAAAAAATTGATTGATTTTGGGCCTTACCTGTGCCTTGAGTTGATTGCGGTCCAGGCCACCGGGTCTTCCTGCTCCGTGGCGACCTGACTACGTCATCACGCTAACCACCGGGTGATGCCCCTCTCCACCGCCACGTCTATTGCCATTGACTACCTGCAGACACACGAAACTTATTAGTTGCAATAACACGAATTATTCACATTGGTGTTACTTAAAAAATTCAGAAGAATATTTTGAAGAATGCATTTGAGAAAACCACATTAGTTCTATGAAAATCGTTATCAAGTGGTTTTAATTGACGAGAGTATAAAAACCCGATTCGGTTTACTTTTTGGGTTTTTTACAGATGAATGTTCTGGGTTTAGTTTATGTTTTGGGTGTTTAAACACGTCTTTTGGATCTTATTTTGTTAAAAACAAATACACTGCAAATTAGTGTTAGAATGACTTATTTAATTTAACTTTTTACTGGAGTAAGAGTTTAAATCCAGTGTTCTGCTGTTTAACGACAACGTCCACTGAGATTCCCTCTTGGTAAAAGAGTTTCTTCACTTCTTTATCGTCACTTTTTTGTACTATTTTTACTCAAAATCCGTGAACCTTTGGAACTGTTAAAATCACTCTGGTCTGCAATGAAAAAAATTAATATGCGACTACAACAATGGATGAAAAGAAACTAAATTATTAAATAAATAAGAATATATGTAAATAAAACAAAACAAATAATAATTTTAAATACTAAAGTAAAAAGTTAATTAAACAAATTACAGTAGAGGGTCGATTGTTGGAACGTCCTCGTATTTGGAGCGGAGGGAGTTTGGATGGTAAAAGTCTTGAGATAATCCAACATATATATTATATTAACTACAAAACTACAGTTTACGTCTTGCAAAACATTTTGAGTGCGCTATTGAACTGTATGGACAGTAATTTATATCACATTACTTTAATATAACAATCAATTAGTTATTAGATACAATTAGGCAGAATACATAAAAGCAAGAATACAAGTACAAATATTGGTACATAATTACTGAGACCTATTTATAATGCAGGCCTTCATTACTGTATTTACAAGCAACAGGCCTTTATTACTGTATTTACAAGCAACAGGCCTTTATTACTGTATTTACAAGCAACAGGCCTTTATTACTGTATTTACAAGCAACAGGCCTTTGTTACTGTATTTACAAGCAACAGGCCTTTATTACTGTATTTACAAGCAACAGGCCTTTATTACTGTATTTACAAGCAACAGGCCTTCATTAATGTATTTACAAGCAACAGGCCTTTGTTACTGTATTTACAAGCAACAGGCCTTTATTAATGTATTTACAAACAACAGGCCTTTGTTACTGTATTTACAAGCAACAGGCCTTTATTACTGTATTTACAAGCAACAGGCCTTTATTAATGTATTTACAAGCAACAGGCCTTTGTTACTGTATTTACAAGCAACAGGCCTTTATTACTGTATTTACAAGCAACAGGCCTTTATTACTGTATTTACAAGCAACAGGCCTTTATTACTGTATTTACAAGCAACAGGCCTTTATTACTGTATTTACAAGCAACAGACCTTTATTACTGTATTTACAAGCAACAGGCCTTTGTTACTGTATTTACAAGCAACAGGCCTTTATTACTGTATTTACAAGCAACAGGCCTTTATTACTGTATTTACAAGCAACAGGCCTTTATTACTGTATTTACAAGCAACAGGCCTTTGTTACTGTATTTACAAGCAACAGGCCTTTATTACTGTATTTACAAGCAACAGGCCTTTATTACTGTATTTACAAGCAACAGGCCTTCATTACTGTATTTACAAGCAACAGGCCTTTGTTACTGTATTTACAAGCAACAGGCCTTTATTACTGTATTTACAAGCAACAGGCCTTTGTTACTGTATTTACAAGCAACAGGCATTTATTACTGTATTTACAAGCAACAGGCCTTTATTACTGTATTTACAAGCAACAGGCCTTTGTTACTGTATTTACATGGAACAGGCCTTTGTTACTGTATTTACAAGCAACAGGCCTTTATTAATGTATTTACAAGCAACAGGCCTTTATTACTGTATTTACAAGCAACAGGCCTTTATTACTGTATTTACAAGCAACAGGCCTTTATTACTGTATTTACAAGCAACATGCCTTTGTTACTGTATTTACAAGCAACAGGCCTTTATTACTGTATTTACAAGCAACAGGCCTTTATTACTGTATTTACAAGCAACAGGCCTTCATTACTGTATTTACAAGCAACAGGCCTTTGTTACTGTATTTACATGCAACAGGCCTTTATTAGTGTATTTACAAGCAACAGGCCTTTATTACTGTATTTACAAGCAACAGGCCTTTATTACTGTATTTACAAGCAACAGGCCTTTATTACTGTATTTACAAGCAACAGGCCTTTATTACTGTATTTACAAGCAACAGGCCTTTATTACTGTATTTACAAGCAACAGGCCTTTATTACTGTATTTACAAGCAACAGGCCTTTATTACTGTATTTACAAGCAACAGGCCTTTATTACTGTATTTACAAGCAACTTGCCTTTATTACTGTATTTACAAGCAACAGGCCTTTATTACTGTATTTACAAGCAACAGGCCTTTATTACTGTATTTACAAACAACAGGCCTTTTTAAATATTAACATTGATAACTGTATGAAGCAACTGTGGCGTAATGATTATTTTTAAATAAATAAAACCTCTAAACCAAAAATAAATTTTATTTTAAACCTTATGTACATTTCAATTGCACAGCAATCATCTTCAGAGGTATTTAAAAAATACAACTCCGTTGTTGTATTTTTTAAATACCTCTGAAGATGATTGCTGGGCAATTGAAATGTACATAAGGTTTAAAATAAAAGTTATTTGTGGTTTAAAGGTTTTATTTATTTAAAAATTAACATTGACTTTAAAATTTTCATATACAGTACATGAACTATATATTTACGTACAGTTGTTCTATTATTACAAAAGAATAATAAAAAGTAATTGTTAACATATAACTTAGGAAATGTTCCACTAATAACATCCGCCACCCACTGACTACTCTACATCGGTTTCACTGCTATACAAATAATATTTTCTTTCGACGTATTTTCCAATTTCGGATAGTTGACTTGTTATTTTATAGTTGAATGGTTGACGTTCATATAATCGACTTCCGACTACAAATTGTAATAACTGTTTCCATATTTTTTTGTTACATTATATTATCAAAGTATTTATTATTGATTATTATTTCCAGACCGCTCTATTCAGAGAAATGGACTGTACAGTTTCTTTGGTTTAGACTGTACTAGCTAGGAAAGCCCCTCCTTGACAGTATGGAATTGCGTCAACATTAAATGTTTCAGCTAACCCCTAAAGTCCAACCAGGTTTAGACTGTACTAGCTAGGAAAGCCCCTCCTTGACAGTATGGAATTGCGTCAACATTAAATGTTTCAACTAACCCCTAAAGTCCAACCAGGTTTAGACTGTACTAGCTAGGAAAGCCCCTCCTTGACAGTATGGAATTGCGTCAACATTAAATGTTTCAACTAACCCCTAAAGTCCAACCAGGTTTAGACTGTACTAGCTAGGAAAGCCCCTCCTTGACAGTATGGAATTGCGTCAACATTAAATGTTTCAACTAACCCCTAAAGTCCAACCAGGTTTAGACTGTACTAGCTAGGAAAGCCCCTCCTTGACAGTATGGAATTGCGTCAACATTAAATGTTTCAGCTAACCCCTAAAGTCCAACCAGGTTTAGACTGTACTAGCTAGGAAAGCCCCTCCTTGACAGTATGGAATTGCGTCAACATTAAATGTTTCAACTAACCCCTAAAGTCCAACCAGGTTTAGACTGTACTAGCTAGGAAAGCCCCTCCTTGACAGTATGGAATTGCGTCAACATTAAATGTTTCAACTAACCCCTAAAGTCCAACCAGGTTTAGACTGTACTAGCTAGGAAAGCCCCTCCTTGACAGTATGGAATTGCGTCAACATTAAATGTTTCAACTAACCCCTAAACTCCAACCAATCCTATCAATTATGTGGATTATTGTTTATTGATTTAAAATGTTCAAGATATAGATTTTAAAAAAAATATAGCAATTCTTAAACTCATCAGAGTTTTATTTGATAACGATAAGGTCGATAATCGAATGTGTTTTCAGGCCGGTAGTGGCCTGTGACTGTAGTATACAGCAGTGCTTTTTCAACTTTATCATTCATGTTTTTGTTTACAGTTCTACGCCACTGGACACCGCTTATAGATGTTCCTCATCGACACAATATTTATAGATTGAACAAAGACGGTGAAATTACAGTATCAAGATAAAGCGAATGTAAAATAAAAGATTGACTGTCCAGTCAACAACAAATGTTGCTAAACATCATTTACATAACATTTAAACGTTAATTGAAATTATTTAAACATTTATACCTGACATATTTGTTATAGTTGGAGACATTATTTGCAGTAAAAGTTACAAAAATGGAATTGCCTAATGGCTTTAGACGCTTTTTGTATACCTCGTGCAGCAGCCTATTTTTCACACTGTAAAATACGCTGCACTAAATTCTACATACCGTATCGCCTGGGTTCCATATTAAACTGTCATGCGGGAGTTTTTCTCTATAACTTTCGAAGTAAAAAAAAATTCAGTAAAGTAGAAATTCTTGGTCACATTTCCAAATTCAATACTGAAGGTGTAACATTAAGGGCATCCATACTAATATAGATCTCGGGGTTTCGAACAAGAATCTAACTTTCGTTCAAGCACCTAAATGAATGTAATTCAAGATGCAGAAAAATGGTAATTCAAATATTCTTTTGCTTAATGTTGTTGCTACATTTTTTTAGGAGCAAAAATAAAACAATAATAATAAATTATCTTATTGTAAGCTTGATGATTTATCTACAGCTTTTAATATAAGTCTAAAAGAAAGGATGACCTAAAACCGATGGCATTTTTCTTGTTAAATACTAACTTAATAATGAAATATATATTGCACAAACTAAAATATTTATACAAATAACGGAGCGAAGCTTTTCGCCAATTTAATAATATTGATTTTTTCAAGAACCCGTTTTAACTGTTGACGGAGAAGAGATTTTTTATAATCTTGGTAATATTAACAGTAATGGATAGCTTCAAGGCATTATTTTTACAAATATTCATGATCATGCAGTAAATATTTGATTGGTAATAATCCTATTACATCCCACAGATTCAAATTCTATTGGCAGAAGTTTACCTCAGTTTTACCAATGCAGTCTACAAGTTTAGAGTAGCCTATATGAGTTTAAAATATCAACATTGATTTAATAATCAATCATTATAATATTATGTGAATAATTTCAAGTTAATTTTAAATTCCGCCCAGCCTACTAACGACCCTACTTAGCCGTATTGGTTTCAAACGTTTATCCCCTTATTATGGAAATACGCCACAAGTTAACAAGCTCAGTTTTGGCAACATCTGTTCAGTTACTGCTGCTACCTAGTTTTACTTTGCAGCACTAATCTTGCTCACTTTTAGCCTTAGTTGTGCATGCAAATTTCTCTACGTTAAAGAATTTTTTAAATTTAAATTTAATATTAATGTAATGGTTTTTGTAATTTCTACAAGAATTTTCAAAAATATATAAAAAACAAACCATCTTTAAATTAAAATCAATACATTCTTTAAATGAGAGAAGTTACTTTATGGTTTTAATGAACTTAAATTTCTAATCTAATTTAAAACTGAACCTAATTTAGATAGCTACTTCGTTTGACGTCTACTTATAACTTATAAATGCATTCTATCCTACACAGTGACAGTTTAGTAGGTTAAATTGAGGGTGTAAATATATACATATATATATATATATATATATATATATATATATATATATATGTATGTATGTATGTATGTATGTATATGTGTATATATATATATATATATATATATATATATATATATATATATATATATGCTGATACGTATTCCTTCACGGATGGAAAAATATGATGAAATGTTACTATCTGGAGTACATCCGTTCATTCTGCAGTCCATAAATTCGCAGTTCCGAAGTTTCGCTAGAATCTCATCCAGCATTGACGAGGTGAACCCAACAACAGTAGAAGAGCGAGCGTGTATATATATATATATATATATATATATATACAAATGTATATATATATATATATATATATATATATATATATATATATATATACATAGGACAAACTAAGAAAAAACTTAAAGATAGATATAAAGAACATTTAATGTCCTTACACATGCAGGCTACATTTGTTTGGTTAAATGTATAAAATTACAACCAAAGCTATCCTGACTTTTTACTTCATAGCTATATTTCAATATAGGTATGTACAATTAACCTTCCGTGGCAATGACAAAATAATGATTATCAATAAGGCTTCAGGACATGTATTTTATTCATTTTATACGCATTGAATTGGGGGAGAGCAATGTGCATTTTTACCACATTTAAATGACATATCTACAATAGTGGACTCCGTATAACACGTAGTACCAAAATTTCACCTTAATGTAATTACTAAATCATATAATATATGAATCACTATTTATTTGGTTCTAATCATAAACCTTTAACCGGAAGTAGTAGGAAAACCGTTTATACAAAAAAACCCAGGAAATATAAAAAGTTAAATAGTTTTATTTTTGCAACAAAAGATACACGAATAATATTAGCACTCCATTATACATAGGCTATTATAACAATATACTACACTAAATACAAAACGTTTCAGCAAGGTATCCAAGTTGATAGAAGACGAAGAAAGAAAACTATTCGATGACTAATCCGAAAACACAATAAAAATGTGTAAGAAAATAGAGAGTGTTAGATGCATAGAAAATAGATCCTTGTCCACCAATTGTCCGTGTGGACAAACAGCAGATCTTTTGCCGAAAGGAAGAGAACAAAAGCGAACTGCACACTACTATTGAATTCACCTTCGCAAATCACCTGGACACTAAACACTCATGCAAAGTATGGAAAATAACATGACCATCCTCCACACATGCAACAAAGACCATAAATTAAACACACTAGAACAGTATGAAATATATAGACATAGCAACACACATAAAAATGACATTTTAAATGAACAAACACGGCACAGATCACACATACTCTTCGATCACATCACTTCTAACTTTCAAAATAATGGTACCGAGGAAGCACAACTGCAGCATTCCTAGAGATAAAAATACGAGGCTGAAGAAGTCGTAAGACGAAAACGTTTCCTCCAAGTGTAAGTTAACAATTTAACAACTTTTAGTTAACAAAAAGTCTGGTCGCAAGTAATAGCAAACGAGTCATATTACTTTCTTTCTATAAATTAAAACTATGAACATGATTAAGAGATTTGTTGAACTTTTACTTTAGTAATTAGATTTTTTACTTCCTAAAGGTTCTTCCAGTAACTAAAAGTACTCTAAATTTTACTGTTAGTTTCCGACCCTATTAAAATTCATTTTACCTTTTGCTTTGAAATTAAAAGAGGGAAAATATGGGACAGGTATTGAAAAAGTTGAGCGAGGTTGGTTGAATTATTCATTAGCAATTCGCGCTACAGATGGAGTTGCCGTCGAACAAAGGAACTCTATTCAGTCTGGTGTGTGAATGGCCTATGCAGTCGAAATTCATAATACACATCGTGCATCATATAAGTTTGTACACAAAAAATCAAGTTATTTTCTTGAAGAGTAAATAAATGATTCTTCTTATGCATGACAATCTTATAGCGTGATACGAAGCGATTAACAAAATGGAAAGAGGAGAGTCAATCAAAAAATAATAATTTGTTTGTTAGGTCTCTTTATTTAGTTTTCGATATAGTGTTTTGCTAGCAAGAATATACTATCAATATAAATAAATAAGTCTGAATCTATATATGAAGCCAATTTGATAAATTAAAACTTTTTGTAATTCCAATTTTTTTAATGGTAGATTACAATGTACACTTTGGGACGATTTTTGCTACACTGATACCACCTTTTTTGTGTAAAATTGTGTAACTTGTGTAAAATCAGATTAATTTTAATCTTACTTGTCCCACAGAATTTAGTAAAACATGGCGCATGATAACGCTAACAGCTGTTTCTGTTCTGATCTTATATGATTTTTTAAGGTTATGCTTAATATTTTAAAAGCATATTAATGGATCCAAGGGGGTGAAGCAATGTAAGGCAAAAACTGCCTTTTGATTGGACTGTAGCTCCTCCCACTCCACCAACAACTGACAAATTCGTAGAGCCTTTAAAAACATTATTTCGGCCTCCGACATGCAAGCCTCAAAATAAATTACATGGGCCTCAAATAAATGAAATGTTTATATTATTACAGTTAAATATTGTAGCATTTGATTCATGCCAAAATATAATATGTACTTGTACGTAAAGATCAAATGTTTATGATTTCAACTATATCATTTGGTAGAATTATTATTACTCAGCTGACAGGATAGGTATTTTATAAATTACTTTGGTAATTACTTTGGTACAAATCAAATAAGTACTTACCTACGTTGCTCGGAAATTGAACTAAGTAATTAAACAATACCTGCCATGCCTATAATATAGGTACCTATGACATATTATAATATAATGTAGAGCATATATGTTTTACGTTAACAAATACCAAAATTACCACTTTTCTCTAAAATAATAAAACTTGACTCCACTCTATTACAAAAAAAAATAAATATAAGATATATATATATATATATATATATATATATATATATATATATATATATATATGAAGTTATATATTACTATTGTAAGTAATTTTATCCACCATTAAGTGCAATGATTTTACCTTGAGTGATGAGGCACCTTTCGGTCACTTGAACATTGTCGAATCACTGATATTTTTCTGGTGTAGATGTTCTGTTCGGTCCGTGATGTTGGTATTTGTTGACGTTACATTCATTTTCTCTTGATCTGTGTGTATGATGTTTTTATAAAGTATTTCTTCTGTATATGTGGTCTGTAGGTTCATTAAATTGTTGTGTGTGTTTTTATAAATGTGGTATTTTTTTAGTGAGTTTAATTCTATTGGGTTATTATTTAACTAGCTAGCAAATACCTTATTACAATAAAAAACCTAATAGTCATTAATGGTGGATAAAATTAGTTACAATAGTAATATATAACTTCATAAAGTCAGTGCAACGGAAAAACAATGGATAATGTAATATATATATATATATATATATATATATATATATATATATATATATACACATGTATATAGAATAAAATATATAGGTAGCTAAAACGTTTTAAAAAAATCTTCAGATTTATTAAAAATAAAAACCAGGTGGTTTTGTACTGTCATTCAACCCAAAACCTGGAGTGCCAGGTTTCACAATGTTTCACCGAATCACAATGTTAACAGTTGTTAGTGGAGTGGGAGGAGCTACAGGCCAATCAAAAGGCAGTATTTGCCTTAAGTTGCTTTGCCTTCTGGGATTAGTTCATAAGAATTTTAATATTTCTATATTTTCTCTTTGGGTGTAAGAAAAAATAACCTCTTACCAGGAGATCTGAAGAGGTCTCATTTCGATTGCAAACACCTCTAATGTTTTCGTGTTACAATATTTTACTGTCATAACACAAAATGAACTGTATTACGTATGAAAATAATTTCTTTGCATCCGAAATGTATAGTAGGTTAAAAACAAATAATTATGGTTTAAGAGTGATCTTATTCAGGCCTATATCATTCAAATTCACAAACAAAACTATGCTCAAAATGTGATATGTAAGATTGCAAACACCTCTAATGTTTTCGTGTTACAATATTTTACTGTCATAAAAAAAATGTGATATGTAAGATTGCAAACACCTCTAATGTTTTCGTGTTACAATATTTTACTGTCATAAAAAAAATGTGATATGTAAGATTGCAAACACCTCTAATGTTTTCGTGTTACAATATTTTACTGTCATAACACAAAATGTGATATGTATGAAATTGCTTTTTGATTTGGTACAAATTATTGTCGTACAAATTATGTTCATCAAAACTGTAAAAACTGTGTATACAATGCAAATACATCTCTCTGAATTGTTGTATCATGTGTGAGGTTTAATTAAAGTACCTTGCAGTCAAATGTAGTCAATATGCCCATACTTGTAATGTAAACAACAAATAAATAGAATCAAACAAACATTTCGAAAACTGTAAAACTTGATACACAAACAATTTTATCTTTTGTTTTTATTTGCTTAGTTTATTGTTCTTGATTTAGTGTTTGACACTAAAACCTACCATTTGTATTTTCAACAAACGATTGTTATGCCACATTAGTCCGTATACAGTAACAAATCAATGTATTGTAGGTTTCACAAAATTATAGTATTAGGTTTGAGATACTTATACTTAATCTCCAGTTACGGGCGTATGACAATTTTAGTTATCATACAATAAAATAAAGTGCATTTATTAAAATATTATGAAACCTGAAGTCGTCACACTAACACCAAACGCTTTTCTTTATGGGTAATACAGAATTTAATATCGGGCCAAAGTGGGTTAAGCAACACCCATTAACATATATTCATTTTAACAATGGGACGTTTATGGCAGGGCGAAAACATCTGGCGAATAAAATAAAATACTCTGCCAAGCAACTTGAATTATGCCAACCAGATGTTGCACCAGTCATGTGATAGCACTGCCATTATCCTACAAAAGAGTAAACAATTAATTGGGATTTGATTTTGAAATCTTGAACACATGACAATATATTCATTTAGGTTTTGAATTTAACTTGTAAAAAATGGCAATGTGTTGATTTTTTTATCACAAAAAAATATTTGAATTATTTAAATACACAGAGTATGTAATGTAAATTATCAAAAAAATGTTAGTTGTTAATTTAATTAAAATAGTATTAGATGGGTAAATAGTTGGAAAAGAACTGAGCTTCAAATAATTTACAAAATAATGCTTTCATTTTAGTGCTGTTATTAAAAAAAAAATTAATATGTTACTTTTGAAGATTACTACCACAAATGCCATAATAATAAAAATCTTTGCGCTAAAGAAATTAATAAAATCGGTCCCCAGCTGTTGTGACAGTCAACTTAATCTACGCAGTTAAGAAATCAGTACATTTTGGAAAGTAATAAATATTTTAAAATAAAATATTTTATATCTACATAAAAAGGTTTGATATCTCAACTTTTTATTGATATATATTTCGTTGCATCTAACAAATGATAAAGTATTTTATACTTCTCTTTAAACATGACAATGTTGAAAAACGTTGATTTGAGAAAACACGACTTAATTACTGTAAAACGGACTTTTGAGCCGATAAAATATCTGCTGGCCAGATATAGTGATAATATACGTAATTACCATCTGTGAAGTTTTAACTCTGGTCTAATTAGATATGGTAACTGAATAGTGATAGAAATTTCCCCGGTGTAAGGAGCGTGGTTTTGGGAAAGGTACAAAATATTCCAGTATTAGAGCAAAGGTACTTAAATTTGTCCACTTTATCATCAAAGGTTTGATTTTAGAATATGTGTTATGAAGCTCATTAGTTTTCTACTTCTCCATATACAAAAACTGATAAATTTGTTAATTAAATATAGATGTATTATTCTTTCTTAGGTTTATATTATATTATAATTATATAAATGTTACCCTAATTTGTAACGCCTATATTAAACAAACTCTTATTTTTTAGCTTGAGAACTTAAATTATACGACTCTGGAAATTTTACCCTACCCACCTACGACAAATCCGTTACCGTTTCGCAATAGACTTTCATTACTTCATGTGCTCGGTAAATAAACTCTATTTATTGTACGGTAACACGTAAATTGATATGACTGAAACAATATAAAAAAACGTAAAGAAAAACTCATTAAAAAAATTACCGACTTTAATCAAAATACAATTCTGGTTTTATTTAATATTATCCTCATACAAGTATTATATAAAGTATCGTCATACAAATCATAGAAGTTAAAAATGTATAAAATGGTAGTAATGACTTACTTTGTAGACTAAAATTGAAATATTTAAAAATACCTGTAATAATAATTGTAAAGTTATTTCAAATTACATAACTATTTTACTTGAAACGTATTGTAGCCGGAATGGATAAACAGCAATCTTATGAACAAACCACCTCCAGGGTGGTGAACGCCATTATATTGCCATGGCAACACGATCTATAGTGAACATTAAACAAAACTTTAGCGCGACAACAAACAATAAAAAACAAGAAATAGCCAATAGTCTAACAGCTAAGAGCGTCATCTTTGTATTATTATGTCTTACTAAGGAGAAAACAGAAGTATAAAGTAGAACAACTAGGCCTTGGGGAAATATGCAAAGTGAAAAGCCGTTGTATGGATTAGGAGTGTCTTGGGCGTGTTTAGATAACGTAACGTCTTTGGAAATGTATAACAACTTGTCAAAACCTGTAAATAAATGTCGATAAAATAAAATAAAATTGAAATATTATCTTTTCCTTTATGCGACATGTTTTATACGCGGAAAGCTGTAAATACAAACATCGCATTTGAATTACTGTTGACACACTGAGTTTCTTCTAAAAGAAGTATTGTTTATAAAAATATTAAGGCATATGTACGTTGTACATGTATGGTTATAGAACAGTAAAAAGAGAATTGACCACTATTTTTATCACTGATGTCACACATTTTCTATTAGCAACATTAATTTCCGTTAAAATTTACGTTTTAAATTAACATTAACAAATGCCTAATTAATTATTATGATATCACCTTTATTCAGTTACGTAAAAAGACACCAGTATAAAAATAATTACCGTAAATTGTTTAAGAACTATTTCAAATTGAATTGAGTGGGCATTCACTTCAATTGTGACAATAAACTCGTTGGAGATTCAAGAAAAGGCTCGAAGTGAAACGAGGCCCCTCGTACTATTATACAGTCATCTGCATTATAAGATGAGTTCATATACTTAGGCCTATATCAATTTACGCATCATTATTGACATGATCCAAGAATACAAAAAAAGCACCTTTCGTATAAGAGTGAATGTATACAATTATAGAAATCTGCATGTATATATATATATATATATATATATATATATATATATATATATATATATGCTGATACGTATTCCTTCACGGATGGAAAAATATGATGAATTGTTACTATCTGGAGTACATCCGTTCGAGTAACTCGCTCTTCTACTGTTGTTGGGTTCACCTCGTCAATGCTGGATGAGATTCTAGCGAAACGTCGGAGCTGCGAATTTATGGACTGCAGAATGAACGGATGTACTCCAGATAGTAACAATTCATCATATATATATATATATATATATATATATATATATATATATATATATATGTGTGTGTGTGTGTGTGTGTGTGTGTGTGTGTGTACAAAAGATGTTTTTATTTTATATGTATTTATTTAATAATGAACAAACATTGCAACAATAAGAATTATATATAATGTAGTTTATAAGAATACAATAAATTAAATATACTCGAAACTTTTCATCATTGTATTATAACGATATCATCAGGAACTTCGAACACTGCCAACAGCTAAACGACAATAACTATAAACTACTTTCGACAAATAACTGGAGACTGAAGTAGTGACATTCGTATGACATTGCTGAAACGTTTTGGCCTTATTTTTTAATAAATATTATTGTAGGTGAATTGTTTATATATTATCACTATTAGTTTCGTCATTTATATCTGAGCTAAATATAATATATACATTTCATTAAATTAGCTTGAAACTAAATCAAATAAAATTACAATCACTTTTACATAATATACTTATTAGTTTATATTGTAAAACTCATTATTCCGATTATTTCTTAAACTTCGTAATTATTTAGACATATACATTTAAACAAAGTTTCTAGTATAAATTCTGATAAAGTATGTGCCTAAAAAATTATTTTTCTGCAAAGTTTGGAAATTTAAGTTCCAAAACATTAAAAGCTCTTTAGATATATGCAAGAAATAAATTCGTCTCACGTATAACGTTTATTAAAAATGGATAACAAGATTTACTTTAAAAAAATGTACTAGAAGACATCTAACCTGGAACATCCTCTAAGTAAATATATTATTTCTCTTTATAGTTTATATTTGAAAATATCCAATCAATTACGATTACTAATTACTAGGACGTGAATATGCATATACATATTAGAAAATATCCAATCAATTACGATTACTAATTACTAGGACGTGAATATACATATACATATTAGAAAATATCCAATCAATTACGATTACTAATTACTAGGACGTGAATATACATATACATATTAGAAAATATCCAATCAATTACGATTACTAATTACTAGGACGTGAATATACATATACATATTAGAAAATATCCAATCAATTACGATTACTAATTACTAGGACGTGAATATACATATACATATTAGAAAATATCCAATCAATTACGATTACTAATTACTAGACCGTGAATATACATATAACTATTAGAAAATATCCAATCAATTACGATTACTAATTACTAGGCCCTGAATATACATACACATATTAGAAAATATCCAATCAATTACGATTACTAATTACTAGGCCGTGAATATACATATTAGAAAATATCCAATCAATTACGATTACTAATTACTAGGCCATGAATATACATATTTGAAAATATCCAATCAATTACGATTACTAATTACTAGGCCGTGAATATACATATTTGAAAATATCCAATCAATTACGATTACTAATTACTAGGCCGTGAATATACATATTTGAAAATATCCAATCAATTAAGATTACTAATTACTAGGCCGTGAATATACATATTTGAAAATATCCAATCAATTACGATTACTAATTACTAGGCCGTGAATATACATATTTGAAAATATCCAATCAATTACGATTACTAATTACTAGGCCGTGAATATACATATTAGAAAATATCCAATCAATTACGATTACTAATTACTAGGCCGTGAATATACATATTAGAAAATATCCAATCAATTACGATTACTAATTACTAGGCCGTGAATATACATATTAGAAAATATCCAATCAATTACGATTACTAATTACTAGGCCGTGAATATACATACACATATTAGAAAATATCCAATCAATTACTAATTACTATGCCGTGAATATACATATACATATTAGAAAATATGTAATTTAAAAAAAAATTATTAACATATTTCTCTAGTTACCAATTTCGGTATGGAATTGTTGAAATATAGTGTAAAAAAGAAACATATAAAAATGAATACTCACATAATCGTTTTCTTACATATTTGTCTATTTAGAAATACCCGCAGACTAACAACACTTAAATCGCAATAAACTAAATTTTCCAATACATTCATAAACAATATGAAATATAAACAAATAGTAAACACATAGCATGTATATTTTTTGTTGCATGAAAATTATCCCATGTCTGTATGAATAAACATTTCATGAATATGCGTGTTACATTATTTAAACATGGAGTAAAAACCAATGTTTACTTTGACTAGATCCTAGAAATGTACGTACTTTTGCTTGCATATCCCTTTATTGTTTTAAATTTCCACTACATTATGGCTTCTTTATGTTTATACTTCGTTCTCTATAGAAGTACAATATTAAAATAAGAGCAGGTGTGCCTCCGGTCTACAATGCCCCAACTTTCCCCTACTCCTAGTACTAAGGAATCATTATATGCTCTCTTTATTCTTATTACCTAATTATTCTTTACCTAATTATAACTTTCCTTTTTTGTTCTTCTTTCAAGGGGGTGTAACAGATAGGCACCTGTTTATGATCTCGATTAAAGGTAGGTTTACTTCCGGCGGTGACATTGCACATCGAGGTACAACGGTCCCCGTTATACCTTAATTCTACCTATACATACAATACTTTTATTTCCTTCGTAGAGCGATATTATTCTGGTACATTTTTATCATATAAAAAAATAATCAGTTAAATGCAAAGTTAAAATTCAAAGTTTTTAGCAAAGATAAAAGTTAGTTCCGATAACTACGATAGAGCGCAGCACCTCGTAGAGTAACATTAGAGATAACAGGTTCACGAATAAGTAGATCATAATGAACTCCTGAATGCGAAACAGCAAAATGAGGTTATGTCCTTAGCCCGTCCAGTAAAGTTTTCCAAGTTCAGGACATGCAGACTATAAAAGTATATATATATATATATATATATATATATATATATATAGGTTATTCAAATACAAGAATATTTATAATTTTATATTCATTTGAATTAATAATCAAGTTTCAAATCTAACCTACAATTATAACACTTACATTGATTGCACAACACTTTTTATATAACCCTGTAAGGTTAATTTTATATAAATATAAAATACGTTTTCTTGTTTAATAATTTAAAACAACATAGGTTATTCAAATACAAGAATATTTATAATTTTATACTCATTTATAATATAAAATTATAAATATTCTTGTATTTGAATAACCTATGTTGGTTTAATATATATATATATATATATATATATATATATATATGGATGGAAAAATATGATGAATAGTTATTATCTGGAGTACATCCGTTCATTCTGCAGTGCATAAAATCGCAGTTCCGTCGTTTCGCTAGAATCTCATCTAGCATTGACGAGGTGAACCCAACAATACTTGAAGAGCAAGTGAAGAGCGCAGATTGACGTCAAATAACACATTGACGTCAATCCACACACACACACACATGAGCCAAACAATTACTCACATTCCTTTGTCCTTGTTCACCTTTCTGCCGATAAATTCTATAGACGCCCTTTCAGTTGACATCAAGGTGCGTGGCTTCATTCCTCTATATATAGGAGCAGAGTTATTTGCGCTCTTCACTCGCTCTTCACCTGTTGTTGGATTCACCTCGTCAATGCTAAATGAGATTCTAGCGAAACGTCAGAACTGCGATTTTATGCACTGCAGAATGAACGGAAGTACTCCAGATAATAACTATTCATCATATATATATATATATATATATATATATATATATATATATTCCCGTATTCATGTTAATTTAAAGGCGATATGATAAACTCAACTCAGTAAATCTGACTCCAAGAAACGGACCGAGATAAGGGTAGTAATATCCAAGACACGGATTGAGACAGGGACGGTAAAATCCGAGAACTGGTGCAAATATTAGGCTATTACCCTGACAACTCTGAACGATCCTGTCGAACTCTGCTTGTTTTGCACCCTATAGTAGCTTCTAATTGCATGTAATAATACTTAATAAGATTAATGTAATCCTTATTGGGCTTTTACTAAGAGTTTAGTTCTAATTTTTTTTTTTTTTTTACGGGAGGAATTGGATCCAAGCCTCAAGTATAGAGAAGGTCCTACAGACCATCCACTGTCGACACAACTTGGATAATATATTTAAAAAACTATTTATTTGAAATTTATATATATATAAATGGGAATTTATATATATTACTTAATATCTATTGTACAGTAATATATTTTCAATTTAAATCAGAGAAACACTGTAGTCTAATAAATTTATTGTTATTGTTAACCCGAAATAAAATTAATCATATGTTTGTTGAAGTTTGTGTCAAGGCTGTTTTACCTGGGATCTCCTAACATCCCTGATAAGATATTGCAAGTAATGTGTTAATGTTACCATTAGAATTTGTAATATAATTAATTTCTTTAGAATTCGGTCACCGACCACAGCCCGTGGAGCGAATAGCCTAGTCCTACCAAAGGTCTAACACTATACTGACTGTACGAATTCTACAAGTAAAAATATTTCAAAAGCGTCAAAATGTATCGTTTTCTTTCACTGCTCTACGAAAGCATTATTTGCCCGAAATTAAATTTAAAAGACAATACTTTGAGGAAATCTATTTCCCACTGCCAATAGGATTTAACCGCCTTATTTCATACGGTTTATTGAGCGGTTGACTCTTCCTGTACAGTCGTAGGTAGTTTATTTACGATTGTCAGTGAAGTGTTCAGCCCATAACACTAAAACGTTGATGCTAAAAGCTCTATAAATGCCCTTGGAGTTTACTGTTTGAGTTAACTGTGTTTACTCAGATTAACGTTTTGGCGATCTAACATATGATGGATGACTTTATTGGGAATTTTTCGAACTCTTAGCTATTCTTATAGTTTTTAGTTATGTTTTTAGACTATAAGAAATATGCGAAGATTTGGTTTTCAATTCTGTGTGCGGTATAATCACACCTCACCATTTGATTTTGTTGGATTACTTATATACTACATTACAATATAGCTGCAAAGTTAGGTTATATGGTATTTGGTAAAAAGGAAATAAATATTTTCCTGACGTAAGCGTGCCAGCTAACAAGTAAGCATGCTTTCTGTACAATAATGTATTTTTATTGTTCATAAAATCACGCCAAATGTATACACTTTAATCATCGACTGATTAGCCTACCCTAACGAGATTGCAATATCAGGCGTTTCAGATCGATATAAATATCTCTCAAGCCTATTTATAACACGACAAAGCTAGTGTTGTGAATTTAAATTCATAGCAATATAACATATCAGGATTTTGTATTTTTTAAAACCATTATTATTTACATTATTTGTCAAATGAGTGTAATTCTTATATATATTAAAAATAGAGTATCAATGATATTAAAATTGTTGAAGGGGTCTTTGAGGTATGATGTTTACATTCCTAGAAATCTCTATAATTAAAACTACTTCTTATTTTAAGTTGAAGAATATGTTTTTTATAATTGTAAACCTAACCTAAAAAATTATAAATTTAACTGGAGTTTTTCAAAAATATTTTCATAATAAATTAAATTCTACTTTGCTCAAATTTTAAACATTATTCTAAACAATAATGCCTAACATAGCTCACAATTACACCAAAAACTGTTTACACTAAAATGAATGTAATTCATGACGTCACTTAAGCGCCATCTTATTTCCCACTTGAAATATATCAATACCATTATCATTATGGAACATATGTTTGTTCCACGTTATGTCGCTTGTGATGGTTTGTTCTATACTTTTCACGCGCCAAAATTTAATTTGCAGTTGAAAGCTCTCAGTTTATTTTCTTTTACCATTATATAACGACCTAATTTTATAATCAGTTTTATTTCTTGAACCGAACAACAAAAACAAATTGTGTATTGTATTGACGGTAGTGCATTGAAATTGACGGTAGCCTACAAATTTCGGAACAATGCTTCGATATTGACGTGTGTTCATTAAATATTATGCTATTTTCAACATTCTTTGCATGTCACAAAAGAAAACTTTATCTCTGAAGTGATCAGAATTTTAATGCCAACACTTATTGGTTTGATCGTTCTTGTCGAGAAACATTACAGAACCTTGATTGACTTTAGTTTTTCTTTCAGTTTACAAAAAAGATTACTAAATTGTGGATTTAACATTATATAAAAATTACGGCAATAAAAACAACAACAAAGCGTATAATTTATTAAATAGTATCGTCCGTGTTTTTATTAATTATTTTAAGTGTGATACTACAAACAAATTTACACTTTTTATACAATTTTTCTAAACAGTATTTTTTTTGTAACTATTTCAATGTATTACTCTAAGGCTGCAGACATTTTAATAGCAACAGTCAAAACAGTACAACTATAGTAAACATTTATGAAAATATACTGTTAAATACTCTCAGCCAAGGATAAAGAAACTTGCTGATAAAAGATCTCTAACAATAATAATTTAATCTACTAATAAACTATCTCAAACAAATATAAATATTAAATCTACAATTAGAATTAAAAACACGTGGTCTATAATTTCGAAAATTTGTAATTCATTGGTAAGTTACGATATAACTTGATAATATATTCTTCTTAATATATAAACAGTAAGGCAAAATTTACTTTACAAACAATCATGAAACTTACGTAAACATCTTACGTCTACGTTTACTCAAGCTAAAACCGTTTAGTTTTCAAGGTTGTATAGTAGGTAATATTTCATCAAATAACAGACAAAACGCTAGATACAAACATTAAAATTTTCATCTCTCACAAGTAAAATTTCCAAGGATTTCTTTTTCAAACTGGTTATTTTGTGAAAAACGTATTTAATAATACAAATACGCTTAAAAATATTGCCAACATCTTAATAATTAATAAATAAAATTGTAAAAAACATCTCTTATCTAGAAAATATTGAAGAAATCAAATGGTGCGTTGCTAATTAATTGCGTGCTTGCTGATAACAATTGATTCATTAAAAATGCATGTCCAATCGTGCTATTAATTCCGACTCATGTGTTGTGTCCCGGTTGCTAATATCAATGTCCCGAATTTACAAAGCCGCCATTTCGTCGACACATGAGTCTATCGTTACACAATGACCGTCTTTCTTTTTTTGTTTAAACCACTTTATAAACGTTCTGGGATAGTTAATTTATTGGGATTATTTTAAAACTTTATAGGACTTAATATTTGTAAATACGTTAGTTAAATGTTATTTACAATACCCATTTTAAGTAGGAGAAAGCAAATATAACCTAAATTTTACATTTATGCATTGGAATTATATTTTTCAATAAAACTTACTGATCAACATAAAACTCCACAGCTTGCGGATTATACAGTCTTTAAAACCGAAAAAAAAATTAAGTTGTGAACTAATGACAAGGGCTAAGATTAAGTTTTAATAGGATTAATCTATGATGGAATGTAGCGGACAATCGTTCTGTACGAACAGAGCCGATCCCCTGAAATAATCACACTCGTGTCTTATGTAAATAGCTATATGTATGTATGTTTAATGTTAAACTACAACAGTCAATGTTCCTCAAGTGGAATTCCATTGAGTCCAATTTCTTCAGACTCAAATCCAGGAGAGTTTCTCTGATCTTAGAAGCATTTCTATTGTTCCGATTTCTGACGGATTCGTTTTACGTTTCTCTCAGTTCGTAAACATTTTAAACCATTTCTACTTCCTTTGTGACCCGGTCATTCAAAGCTCTAGATTTGTTAAATTTAACAATATAACGAGCGTAATATGTAAGATAGTACTTCTGTATCACTTTCAAGCTAGACGGATCTCTTTCACGTGCACACAGCATGTGTGAACCCTTCGTCTATACAACCCTTCTGAAGAGTAGAAACCTTTCGCAAGGGAAATACACTGAGTTCACTCCAATTGTTCTAGTATTGTTTTGGTAGCAGTTGTATATGTTAAATTAGGTCAGTTTTGCTTAAATTTAACACAGAAATTGTAAAAAATCCATTTTATCAAAATAATGCAGATAAATTTGTGACAAAATGGATACTATATTGTATAAATAAGTGTAATTCGAACCAGCAGTTTGGTTTACGTGGTAGGTGATTGGTAACAGATATATTATTCAAATTAGGGGACCAATTTATTAAGCTCTATATATCTTTATTATAAAAATAAAATTTATAGCGAAAAAAGTCATAAATAAAAAAACTTTATATTACAGTAATAAAAATATTTAATAATATTGTAGAAAGTGAAATTTTTTAACATTATTGGAATCAGTCTTACAATAGACCAAATATCAAAAATCCTATAATATGAAATCAATTGATATCAATAATCAATATATATATATATATATATATATATATATATATATATATATATATATATATATTTGTGTGTGTGTGTGTGTGTGTGTGCGTGCGCGCGCGTGTGTGTGTATATGTCTGTGCGTGTGTCGGTGTGTGTTTATGTGTCTAGTAAGATTTTATTCCACAAAAGCATACAAAAAAATCTTAATAATGTACCTCTAAAATTGGTTTCTATCCTGCTCTCTCTATTTCACCTTCTTTGTGTGTTTTGTTTTCAGGACACCTTAGTGATGTAATATCATTTAGGTGTATCAACGTTTACCAGTATTTTTACAACAGAGAATTAATCTCTGTGTAATGTGAAATTAGGTTTCATAATTTTAAAATTACGTTCCAATTTATTGAAATAACAGTGCAATTCTTCCTTTTTATAGCGTCAAAATACGCAGGCAATTTAATAATACATATAATCTAATGGTTAAGTTTTTCTCGGAAAAAATAGTTGAATTTTGGTCATGATAAAAGTAATTTACAAGTGTATAAATCACTTGTATTTATAAAAATATTTCAATTGCTACTTTAACGAATGCAAAGATATCTCCTTGGCTTTCAAGAAATATTACCTACAATGTTGTATTGTTTTTCTTCCTTTATACTAATTGATTTACAATACCGTTAGATAGAGCTTTTAAAGTTTTACAATACCGTTAGATAGAGCTTTTAAAGTTTTACAATACCGTTAGATAGAGCTTTTAAAGTTTTACAATACCGTTAGATAGAGCTTTTAAAGTTTTACAATACCGTTAGATAGAGCTTTTAAAGTTTTACAATACCGTTAGATAGAGCTTTTAAAGTTTTATAATACCGTTAGATAGAGCTTTTAAAGTTTTACAATACCGTTAGATAGAGCTTTTAAAGTTTTACAATACCGTTAGATAGAGCTTTTAAAGTTTTACAATACCGTTAGATAGAGCTTTTAAAGTTTTACAATACCGTTAGATAGAGCTTTTAAAGTTTTACAATACCGTTAGATAGAGCTTTTAAAGTTTTACAATACCGTTAGATAGAGCTTTTAAAGTTTTACAATACCGTTAGATAGAGCTTTTAAAGTTTTACAATACCGTTAGATAGAGCTTTTAAAGTTTTACAATACCGTTAGATAGAGCTTTTAAAGTTTTACAATACCGTTAGATAGAGCTTTTAAAGTTTTACAATACCGTTAGATAGAGCTTTTAAAGTTTTACAATACCGTTAGATAGAGCTTTTAAAGTTTTACAATACCGTTAGATAGAGCTTTTAAAGTTTTACAATACCGTTAGATAGAGCTTTTAAAGTTTTACAATACCGTTAGATAGAGCTTTTAAAGTTTTACAATACCGTTAGATAGAGCTTTTAAAGTTTTACAAACATGAGAATTCTCACAAAAACGTATATGACACAATTGAATTAACAAAAGGAATATACAATATGGAAACACAATTTTAAATTGTATAAACCTATTGTTGTAAAATTTACAATATCCTTCTTTTATAACAACAATTTCTTTTTGAAAATTTGTAATAAGAAAGATTCAAGTTTAAAAAAATCTTTTGAAAAGGATGTTTTACAAATAGGCATACTTAGTCATGAAAAGGAGCTGAATTGTTTATTTCAAATATTTTCTGGATTACACAGAGTATGTTCGCATTTCCTGGCACTGAGCAGTAAAATGTTTATTGCATTGAATTAGGCAGAGTGCGTTGGTCAAGTATAACAATTTATCAGAACATAATAACCTAATCCCTTTGTGCTAGCGTAATGGATTCGAAACAAGGAAAAGGCGGCCCCGTATAACTGAAGAGTCAAGTTGCAGACACAATGGCGGCTCCGCAGATTCGGGTCAGTGAAGTAGCGTGCAGAACACGATCTGGGTTGGATTAAACTGCAGATTGTTTCAGTTTTAAAAAACATATAAATATTAGAATCGGCTTATTACCTGATATAAAATGTTAACTTTATTGCTATAATAAAAGATATTGCATACTATATAAAAATAACACAATATTTATGCTAAACATTGTTGATCGATAGAGTGCAGTAAAACCTCGAAATGTAGTACATTGAAAGTATTACCCGGTTAAACACGTTCACGGGTTTGTTAAAAGCAGTAAATTGTATAAATTAATTTCGCATTATTGATCCCCGCAAGGAATTAACATTTAGACCCTGATTTATAAAATGCTTACATTATTGTATTATAGAACGGAATGAGAAGTTAAAATATGTTTAGAATATACATATATAAAGAAGTAAAATGTATTGACAAAAAAAATTTTCAACAGTTAAACGTATACTTTTTTCATTCCTTCAATTGGATCAATATATATATATATATATATATATATATATATATATATATATATATATATATATATCAGCCTCGCTCTTCTACTGTTGTTGGGTTCACCTCGTCAATGCTGGATGAGATTCTAGCGAAACGTCGGAACTGCGATTTTATGCACTGCAGAATGAACGGATGTACTCCAGATTATAACTATTCATCATATTTTACCATTCCTTAAAGGAATACGTATCACCATATATATATATATATATATATATATATATATATATATATATATATATATATATATTGTACAACTTTTCAATCGGCAATAAAATACGTTTTTATTCATCCAATCATGTTCAAATACATTTTTTTAAACCTATAGTTAATGACAATTGGTGCTAACAGTTTTCTAACAGACCGGTGTAGGTCTGATCCTCGAACTGAGTATCTTCATGTTCGAAGACTAGCGCTTTGGCATTGAGCCAACTATCCCATAGCTAGAAATGTACTTCACAGAGATATATATGAATTTGTCTTTTGCTCCTGCCACTTTACAAACGGACAAGGCGAAAGAAAAAAGAATAGAAACTACAACACAATGCAAGCGACTAAAAAAAGAAAGCTTTTAAATTAGAACAAAAAAAAATAGTCTAACACCATAGATAGAAATGCAAATGTAAAATTCCAAGGAAATTCGTTTTTCTATAATTACAGCTATAATGTGCACTTATATTACTGTATTTTATATTTACGTACTACTTAATTACATACATTCCAGTATGTTCATTGTCTATTTAAGTTTTCCTTCAATCCGAACTAAACACTTCCACAAGTAGACACTTCCAAAACTAGAAGGTCTAAGATATACCATATTTACTTAGAAAAAGTTGTGCTATATAAAGATGCTGTTATTCTCCTAATAGGCTGACCTTAATTTCATTTTATAAAATATCATATTAATTAATTTTAATTCATTAAAATTCGGTTTTCGTATAAGGCCAAACAACTGCTATCATACAGTAATTGTCGTGTCACAAGTGGATAGGAGTATTAGCTTCTTGTACAGTTCGATATTTTTGTAATTATAGTTACGAATATTGTATCTGTCTGGATAACAATGAAAGTAAGTAGTTAGTAATGATAAAAGACCATTCTTTCAATTACAACATCTTCAGTTACCTCAACCAACGTCAATTACAATATCCTAGAGCGACTAATGTTTGGGTACTTACAGGATACTTAGTCGCCTTAAAAAGTATATCCCTTCTCTTAGAATGTGTATTCTACCCACGATGCTCTATATCTATATAAACATAATAGAAATGCAGTTGTAAACCTACGGATATTAATTTAAACAAGGATCGGTTTTTTTAAAATAATATATTATCCAAAGCAAATCTATAAACCTAGATACTAAAAACATTTTAAAGCTCTGCAACAATCGAATGAAACTTTTATGTGGATATTTCAAACCAAATTAATATGGCTAAGACTGGTTAGATTGTTTAAACATATGGTCGGAGCTCTCTTACTTATATGTATACTACTAAGGTAAAATCGTTATGAAGATAGGTTATGTTATTGTTTTATTGACAATGATTAATAATAGCCTTGAAAATACTATTCACAAAGATAATTTTTTCAGTCACCAAGATTTTCTTTTATGTAAGCCTCCGTGAATTATAGTCCCTACTAATACACACTAACAATCATATTGAATTTTATTATTTAATAAACACATTACATTACCATGGAAAAACATAGTTTTACTACCGGCACCAATAAACGGTTAACCTATAAAACTAGTATTTTTCTCCGAGAAATGTTACCTGTCTGTGATAACGTAAGATATTCTTGTGACCGCTCCAACGATAAAAACTTTTGCAGAGAAAAGATGTTTGAAGGTTCTTAAGCACTTAGAGTTGGGGCAGGTTTGTAGAGGCATATAAAACCGTTTCGGAGTATTTGCCGGAATTTACGGCCGTTGTACACTTGCCCTTATCTTTCTTCCCACCCTGAAATCCCACACAGATGTAATCTGGTACTATTAATTGTTCCAACATTTTCACCCTGACCAACGTAATGGGTCCATATTATTTGTGTTACCCAACATGGAAGGGTTAAGTAAGGTGGATCGCATAAAATTTACGCTTTTTTATTTTCCTATCTTATGTCTCTGGCTCCCGCTAGTAAAATTTCTTTTTGTTGTGTCTTTGAAAACAAAACAATAAAATACAGCAGAAAGATAATCTATTACCCTTAAGAAATTACAACTTTAGTGATCCACTCATTATAAAAAACTGTTTTAAAATTGAAATTCGTGATATTTCAAATCATTATTTTTGTACGTAAATGCTTTCATTTTCACCTTGCTCAGTTATTAACGACCAGGGAAGAATACATAGATGAAAGTTTCAGTTTTTAAGATATTCAGAGCACATGTGTTATTAAGGTTTGTTTTTCAAATATTTCTAGAATATAAGAGTGGGCTATTACTTTAAATAAATTAAATTCGTACCTTAAAATATTTAAACAATGGGATTTTATCCTGTTTTTCATTCAACTAAATGTTTTCCTGTGAGTGTATCTGTGTTTTCCGTGTTTTCAAATCTGAAAAGTATACCTGTGAAAGCAAAACTCATTAAACTGGGTACTTTTCTTCATATATTTAGGACGTTTAACTGCATCCACACATTCAACTATGAAGTTCGGAGAATCTTTCGAAATAAAAATGTTATCCAGGGCCTACTTGATCAAACTCTTAATTAAAGTAAATTTAAAATAAACCATTTAAAGTTCACGACATTTGTTTAGAAACAGTTAACGAGGGATTCCTTGATTACAAAAATAATCTGTTTGAAAACTATGAGCGATTTAGGCGGGGAAATATATTTAAACTTCTGTATATCATATGCCGCTAAACAAATATCTGACTGAAATATGTAGTTATAGCTCTATATTCGATTTCCCATAAAAATATTTCATTTCTAAGTAAAATTATTGAAAGATTCGATAACAATTTATTTCCATTTAATCTGCACCGAATTCTGTTTACTAATGGTGTTTTCAATGGTACTTGGTGAAGTTCCCTGGGCGTGTTTCCAATAAGATTCGCCGTGCTCTACAACTGGGCAATCCAACCATCAGAGTATGTTGTTATTGGTTATTACACGAGGAATGCTCGCTGTTCTCAAATACCCCCTGTATCATTCATATACATAAGTACACACAACCCCCCCCCCCCACAAAACACATAGGCACACACAACCGCGCGACATTAGTACGGGAGAGGGGGTATGATAGGAGAGACCAGGTGTATGTAGAGAAAAATAAATAAATATTAACAGACCTAAAAAATCCTACGTAGAAAAAATCACCGAAACTCATTAAAAATAAATAATTAAATTAAGATAAACCAATTTTACAAACTCCAATGGCATAAGAAGCGATGAAGGAACAAAACGCCGTAAGAAAGGGATGTTGAACCGATAAAAAACTCATTGGAAGATAATAAGAATTTAACTATTTAAAAATTGAAATTAAAATTTGTTGAGATTAATTGACGTATTTGGATATAAAATTTTCTCGTTTCACTTAAAGTAGAATAGGTTAAACCAGAGTTGAAGTTTCTACTTTATATAACTTTACAAATTACACAACTTTACAGACTCTACTTTAACTTTTACAAATTAACTTTCCTATGCGTCAAAATAGATTTCTGCAAGTGTTCGTTAATGGTCAAGCAAATTTGTCTTCTTTTTCTGTTTAAAGACATATGTTGGATGGAAAGAAATATTTTAATCCATTACTCGTATTTTAATACATATCGATATCGATTGTCGACCATACTCTCTATTTGTAGTTTGAGTGCTTCAAACTCTCCATTCACAACACAATTCCAAACTTTGAATTCAGTTAGTAGTGAAATAATTCCAGACTAAAGAAGATTACAAATTATTGTTTTCAGTAGTTCGTATTTTTCAATTTCTTAATAATGAACCGGAGAAACCTATAGGCCTACTTACGCATTCAAACTTCCCAACCGACCTATCCCTTAACCCAATTCCCTTGCAGGACAAACAAAGAAATCTCCGTGCTCTCGCAGCGGTGACGTAAGCGCTCAACTCCCAATCTAAACACAGGTACATAAATAATGCATGCCTTCTTTGCTTTCCTTATGCATAATTTAAACTGACTGGAGGGATTTTTGTGTTTCTAATCGCATTGCTTGCGGTGGCTTCTTTTATTTTGCTGTTCTAAAGACCCGTGCCTTTCTTTGTATACTGAGATTTATAACCGAGTCACTGTAACTAGAAGACAGAAAGAATGAGCATAAAGAAAAATCGATTACTTCTTTAAAGTTCTAACAATAAACAGAAAACATAGCTCACTAGCATGGCTTAACGTGAATGCTTTCCCTCGGTAGAAATAAAAATACGTTTATTTTATTCTATTTCCACCATACTTTTAAAGTCATATTCAAACCACGTTTTGCGGAGTAATATTTTTAAGGATGATCCTTTACAATATATTAGATTTGCAAGCCTTCCAAGGTAAAAAACAAAACCATTTTAAATAAAATAAAATAAATTATTTAGTGTAATGTCGATATCATAACAAAACCTAATTCACTAATTATATTTAAAATTTGTAAACAAAAAAAAACTTCCCTTACGTGCAAAAATATTATCTTCTTGACAAAAATTTAGTTTCTTCTATAATTATTTTAAATATGTCATTGTATATGTCATTTAAAAAATCTTTGTATTTTGTGTAACCTTTCCCAGATTTCTCCAATTATCTCGATCTTTCTCTCACCTAATCCGAAATTCCATTATTGGATATTTTTTTCGTAGCCCCACAAGTGAAATACTGTTTGCGAAGTTTCACTAGTGGAATATTGTTTGCGTAGTTCCACTAATGGATACCTTTTACAAACTCCACTAGTGGAATACTGTTTGCGAAACTTCATCACAGAGTGTATTTGGTTATTGCTATTTCATCAATATTTTCTTGCCAGGGTCCAGGTTTATGCCCCACGTGGTAAGATCACAAGTAATCCAAGGTCATTTTCTCTTAGTTTTAAATATTATACTATTTCCGTAAGTTTTAATATCGTTCAACGTTCTAACGTTAGCTTAACTTTTTCTTGGGATATAAACTGTTTGCTTCTACTTGCCATGTTATTCTGAAGTGATATCCAAAAATACAATCATACTAATTATGAAATTATTAAAACTCGAAAAACGCTTTTACTATAATACATAACACTAAAAACATGCTAAGTTTAATTAATTAAATATAATGTTTATGAGACATATTTTTTCACGAATTAAACAAATTCTGGCATTAATTAGCGATGTACTTTCTTTAATTTCGGAATGACGAAATTGTAGCAATTGTTTACAAGAAATAATAATTTTATTGCACAATACATATAGTAAAGTTTTATTGGTACATCCTCATTGTAATTTTTATTCAGCCTTTTAATTGTTATTCTTAAGAAATCCAAATGCTAAACACAACATTTAGAAATGATCATTTTCAAATTATTTTTTACTATTATTATAATTAATTTAACAACAACATTTGCAAAATATGAAGATATTGACAATAGTAAAAAGTGGCACAATGACGATAAAATAGTTTCTTTAAACATTTTTACTGTTTCAGCAATCGGAATATTGACACAAGTTCCTTTTTATCGCGTTTAAGAACCTGTTTCGAACATGTACCCTATCAATTCTGTTATAAAGTTTCTAGTCTGTTTGGAATATATATTTCAAACGTCGTGTTCCTGTCAGACGTTTATGATATTGGAACAGCCTGTCACCGTCCTACACTGAAAAGCTTTCACGCTAGATGCTGCATTGTTTATCCACTGGCATGTGTTAGTCTTCCAATCACGGCTACATACACAAGTGCTTCCATTTCAATGAATTAAATGTGTAGAATATTAGTTACCTGGGCAAATTGTTTATTGGAATGATATAGTTTGAATCTTCTAGTGTCAAAGTAATATAGTCAAATGAAAGCCTTTTTATTTTACAATTTCTTAAAGAATTCTATATATTGCGTTTGTATTTTGTATAAGGTAGACTAGCGCTGTCGAAAGGGTGATGAAATCTCCAGTTTGTGGTGTGTGATCTCTTCCCAATAGCAAAGTTCTCTAACAACCTTGCTTCCTTTTTTGTTATTATTGTGGTACAACAATCAAATCCTAAACCAAATGAAATTTAATTATGTAACCTAAATAAACTCATCAATGAAAAAGAATTTCTTGTATGGTTATGTATTTATAAGTGCTCTAAATAAATCACAAAATAAGTATACATATTAAACTCTTGAAGCTTTATATATATACCTATCTTAAAGCTATCCATAAACTCACTTTCTTTAACATCAATACTTTGCAACTTTTGGAGAAAATGTTCAGAGTTCCTAACATACGAATCTTCCTCTTGAACGTTTAAGTATTTCTTTATTGAACGAATTATTTTAGCAAAGTATTTGTCCAGATTCTGCAGACGAGAATTAATATCACTCACTTTAGGTCTCATAGGAGTGCCAGTGATATACAGTTTAGGTAATCCATATACTCGTAACTTAGTATGCTTGCTAAATATCTCCCGAGTAATTGTTTAGGATTGTATCGCTTGGGATGTTTACTATTCTGGTTGGTTTTCAAGTAGATGCTGGAGTCATTCTTGACAATTTTATAACTCTTATTATTCAAGATCTCCTGCGTCCTGTCCATATGCTCTGAAGTGTTTAAAACAAAAGTAGCACTGCCCTTATCAGCGGGCTATATGGTAGTGCCTTCAGTATTTTTCAGCGTAAAAAGGGCTCTCTTTCCTCCAGGCCTCAGATTAGATTTCATAGACCTTGCTATTATGTACCCTAAAATACTAGCAGCCTCTGGCAAATTTCCTCTGCTTCGGTTTTACCTATAGAAGCTATCTTTGTTTCGACTTCCCATATAATGCTTCTAAAGGAAGCCAAATATGAGTAATAGCGAAGCTACACCGTTACCAGTACGACTTCCAGTGTATCCGGAAATCCTCTTCACAACTAAGTTAGAATTCAGGGTCTGACGTTCAATTCCACAGACTCTAGCAACGAGATTATCAAATTTCTCCAACAGTTTTTTTAAAATTTTTAGACTTCTATTGATTTCTGACTTCCACGTCATCAGAGTCGCAATTTGGACCCACAAAACTCTATGTAAAGCATTACTAAGTTCAATGCTTTTCCTGCAAGACCCTTCGTTCTAAAATCCTTTGACAAGTCATGACAACTCAAGAAATAGTAGGACATTGTTAGGCTTGACATATCTTTCGTTCTACAATCCTTTGACAAGACATGACAACTCAAGAAATAGTAGGACATTGTTAGGCTTGACATATCTTTCGTTCTACAATCCTTTGACAACTCAAGAAATAGTAGGACATTGTTGAACTTGACATATTTTTCGTTCTAAAATCCTTTGACAAGTCATGACAACTCAAGAAATAGTAGGACATTGTTAGGCTTGACATATCTTTCGTTCTACAATCCTTTGACAACTCAAGAAATAGTAGGACATTGTTGAACTTGACATATTTTTCGTTCTAAAATCCTTTGACAAGTCATGACAACTCAAGAAATAGTAGGACATTGTTAGGCTTGACATATCTTTCGTTCTACAATCCTTTGACAACTCAAGAAATAGTAGGACATTGTTGAACTTGACATCTTTTTCGCTCTAAAATCCTTTGACAAGACATGACAACTCAAGAAATAGTAGGACATTGTTAGGCTTGACATATCTTTCGTTCTACAATCCTTTGACAAGACATGACAACTCAAGAAATAGTAGGACATTGTTGAACTTGACATATTTTTCGTTCTAAAATCCTTTGACAAGACACGACAACTCAAGAAATAGTAGGACATTGTTGAACTTGACATATTTTTCGTTCTAAAATCCTTTGACAAGTCATGACAACTCAAGAAATAGTAGGACATTGTTAGGCTTGACATATCTTTCGTTCTACAATCCTTTGACAACTCAAGAAATAGTAGGACATTGTTGAACTTGACATCTTTTTCGTTCTAAAATCCTTTGACAAGACATGACAACTCAAGAAATAGTAGGACAATGTTAGGCTTGACATATCTTTCGTTCTACAATCCTTTGACAAGACATGACAACTCAAGAAATAGTAGGACATTGTTAGGCTTGACATATCTTTCGTTCTAAAATCCTTTGACAAGACATGACAACTCAAGAAATAGTAGGACATTGTTGAACTTGACATATTTTTCGTTCTAAAATCCTTTGACAAGTCATGACAACTCAAGAAATAGTAGGACATTGTTAGGCTTGACATATCTTTCGTTCTACAATCCTTTGACAACTCAAGAAATAGTAGGACATTGTTGAACTTGACATATTTTTCGTTCTAAAATCCTTTGACAAGTCATGACAACTCAAGAAATAGTAGGACATTGTTAGGCTTGACATATCTTTCGTTCTACAATCCTTTGACAACTCAAGAAATAGTAGGACATTGTTGAACTTGACATATTTTTCGTTCTAAAATCCTTTGACAAGACATGACAACTCAAGAAATAGTAGGACATTGTTAGGCTTGACATATCTTTCGTTCTACAATCCTTTGACAACTCAAGAAATAGTAGGACATTGTTGAACTTGACATATTTTTCGTTCTAAAATCCTTTGACAAGACATGACAACTCAAGAAATAGTAGGACATTGTTGGGCTTGACATATCTTTCGTTCTACAATCCTTTGACAAGACATGACAACTCAAGAAATAGTAGGACATTGTTGAACTTGACATATTTTTCGTTCTAAAATCCTTTGACAAGACATGACAACTCAAGAAATAGTAGGACATTGTTGGGCTTGACATATCTTTCGTTCTACAATCCTTTGACAAGACATGACAACTCAAGAAATAGTAGGACATTGTTGAACTTGACATATTTTTCGTTCTAAAATCCTTTGACAAGACATGACAACTCAAGAAATAGTAGGACATTGTTGGGCTTGACATATCTTTCGTTCTACAATCCTTTGACAAGACATGACAACTCAAGAAATAGTAGGACATTGTTGAACTTGACATATTTTTCGTTCTAAAATCCTTTGACAAGACATGACAACTCAAGAAATAGTAGGACATTGTTGGGCTTGACATATCTTTCGTTCTACAATCCTTTGACAAGACATGACAACTCAAGAAATAGTAGGACATTGTTGAACTTGACATATTTTTCGTTCTAAAATCCTTTGACAAGACATGACAACTCAAGAAATAGTAGGACATTGTTGGGCTTGACATATCTTTCGTTCTACAATCCTTTGACAAGACATGACAACTCAAGAAATAGTAGGACATTGTTGAACTTGACATATTTTTCGTTCTAAAATCCTTTGACAAGACATGACAACTCAAGAAATAGTAGGACATTGTTAGGCTTGACATATCTTTCGTTCTACAATCCTTTGACAACTCAAGAAATAGTAGGACATTGTTGAACTTGACATATTTTTCGTTCTAAAATCCTTTGACAAGACATGACAACTCAAGAAATAGTAGGACATTGTTGGGCTTGGCATATCTTTCGTTCTACAATCCTTTGACAAGACATGACAACTCAAGAAATAGTAGGACATTGTTGAACTTGACATATTTTTCGTTCTAAAATCCTTTGACAAGACATGACAACTCAAGAAATAGTAGGACATTGTTGGGCTTGACATATCTTTCGTTCTACAATCCTTTGACAAGACATGACAACTCAAGAAATAGTAGGACATTGTTGAACTTGACATATTTTTCGTTCTAAAATCCTTTGACAAGACATGACAACTCAAGAAATAGTAGGACATTGTTGGGCTTGACATATCTTTCGTTCTACAATCCTTTGACAAGACATGACAACTCAAGAAATAGTAGGACATTGTTGAACTTGACATATTTTTCGTTCTAAAATCCTTTGACAAGACATGACAACTCAAGAAATAGTAGGACATTGTTAGGCTTGACATATCTTTCGTTCTACAATCCTTTGACAACTCAAGAAATAGTAGGACATTGTTGAACTTGACATATTTTTCGTTCTAAAATCCTTTGACAAGACATGACAACTCAAGAAATAGTAGGACATTGTTGAACTTGACATATTTTTCGTTCTAAAATCCTTTGACAAGACATGACAACTCAAGAAATAGTAGGACATTGTTGGGCTTGGCATACCTGAATATATCTTTGCAGAAGTTTAGAAATTTTGTATTATATAGAATAACCTCGCCGTTAAATCTATTGAAGTTTAAAAATGAATCTGTGCTTAAAATTAATGATGAAACTATATTTTAGTTACTAAATTGCTGTTCCAATTAATATCTACTATTATTGAATATTAAAGCTTTTTGCCTTTATATAAGTTGAAGTCGTTGCTCTTTATTTGGAATAAAAAGAGCCAGCGATAAAGTTGCTACATCAAATCTGTGGAAGTATTGTAAAAGGAATGAATTAATCATAAGCTAATAATAATCACAGATATTTTTCTAGAAGGAAATTTAGGTTAAAACGAAATCATAAAGAAGATATCGCCATGGCATACATATACAGGCTGGGGCAGAATTGACTGCCTGATTGGACGAGTGTATTGTAAAAAAACTAACCAGTATAATTCAAAAACGTTTTTATCTCTGAAAACAACATACAATGCCATTTTATTTTTATTGGTGTTTGAAAATTATATCATCCACGTGACAACCTTGGCGAGCGATGAACATATTGAGTCGTTCGAAAATAATACCATAAACTCTTTTCAGGAAATATTGCGTTATTCCAGCGGTGCCTCCTTAAGAGCCTCTAAAGTTTTTTGTACTCAAAGCGTTTTGGTTTCAAGTGGATGGTGCCACGACTCATACTGCCCGTCACGCTAAATTCTCCAAGAACAGTTTCCGGCCACCAGATTTCTTTATGAGGGGATGTTCCATAACACCCTCACTCCTTTGATTTGAGCCCATGCGATTTTTTTCTTTAGGGATATCATAAAGTTGAGGTTTATAAAGTTTGACCTAGGACTTTAGAGGCTCTTGAGGAGGCAATTACAGATGTCATCGCTGGAATAACGCAAGATATGCTGAAAAGAGTTTATGGAATTTTTCGAATGACTCAATATGTGCATCGCTCGCCAAGGTCGTCACTTGGATGATATAGTTTTCAAAAACCAATGAAAATAAAATGGCATTGTATGAAGTTTTCAGAAATTATGTTTTTAAATTATATTGGGTAGTTTTTTACAATACGCCAGTCACATCAGGGAGTCCAATATTCCCCACCTGTAGTTCGAAATTCAGGTTTTTTTAATTATAAATTACGAATGAATCAACTTTTAGTTTTAAAAATTTTT
The DNA here is from genome assembly GCA_036971475.1 of Prosapia bicincta. Lineage (NCBI taxonomy): Eukaryota > Metazoa > Arthropoda > Insecta > Hemiptera > Cercopidae > Prosapia > Prosapia bicincta. The sequence continues at coordinate 80,660,173 of JBAIZL010000001.1, read as the reverse complement.
ATTCATTATATTTTCCACAACCTATAATTTTTTTGCAAAACAGGTATTTGAAATAATAGAAAAATAACTTCAATTGAATATTATATAATTAAATATATTTCATTTTAGATGGTAGTTTAATAATTCTCAGTTCAATTATCGACAAAAACAGAAATTCGATTTTGCATGTTTACAGGGATTTTTACTGCTATTTCACTGGACGGGTTCAATTATGTTTCTACAATTAGGAGATGAAATCAACTTGGCAGTATTTATATTGTATTGAAATTTAATTTTCTACTTCTGTAAAATGAAAAATGTTGCGTAAGGCTACGTAGTATATAGTTATACCAATATCACGTATATGCTTTATTTTCTTTCATAAGCATATGAATAAGCGGAAATAAATATTTCGTTGAAATAATTAGCAGTATGCCATTAGGAGCCAAATTATTTAAGTTCTGACTACACTTTTTTGATACGTTTTTCTCTTTATTACAAAACATTAAAATTACCATAAAGTAGAATGAGTTTAGTACTAAGAGGAAAAAACTAAGTATTACTATTATTCCACTGGAGTGTGTTTTAACGAAACATAATATACGTAAGTTGCAATGATATTATTATTATTATTTAATATTAAATAAACTAAAAATTCTTCAAAATTAGAAACCGAATACTCCATTATTAAAAATAAAAACCAATAAATTAAAAAGGAGTATTTATTAACACTTTGGACTTACCGTCTTTTGCAACATTTACTTCATAATACCATTAGTAATAATATGGGATTATTAAATATGGTCTACTGATTTGTAACCTATATTTGCATATTTATTCTAATAAATAACGTGACAGGTAAAAACTAAAACATCTGTGACAGAATATTTAAGTCGACTCAAATACTACTTTTGACGAAACTATATAAACACAGATCGATCCTCGTTGTGATTTCTATTTCATTTCTCAATTAATATTACCTTGTTAAAGTTGGGAAAATAAGATGACCCGATCTAACCACTACTGACCCACTGGACACTTTAACGAGGGAAAAAGGTCGTTATACTCAACTTTTCCTCTAATGAAAACAGTGTTTCTCCGAAATATTATCTGTAATGAATAAAACCCGAAAAAAAACTTACAGCTTATTAAAACATATCTTCCAATAAATAGAACTTTATAGCAATTGTGTACTTTAAAAATTTCGTTCTTTCTGAAGGGGTAAAGTTTGGAACATTGAACTCATTTTCGGAATGATAAATTAGTTTTTGTACCAAAACCGTGCCAAATAAAAATATATAAATTTACAACCCCAGCTTGATTTACAAGAAAAAATGTATAAAGTTCTAAATTTTCATAACAGAAAATTTTTATATTTTATACACACACACACACACGCGCGCGCGCGCGCACGCACGCACGCACGCACACACACGCACGCACGCACGCACACACACACACACACACACAGACACACACACACACACACACACACACACACACAAGCACGCACGCACGCACGCACACACAAACACACACACACACACACACACACACACAGACACACACACACACACACAAACACACACACACACACACACACACACACACACATATATATAATTTATTTATATAAATAATGTACACTAATCTAGTTTTAATGATGACTTATAGTAGATTTAAGCCTACGCATCTTTGAATTGTATGCCTCCCATGTCTCTGTTAGAGTGTAGCCATCTCTAGACCAGAATGGTAGTTTCCACTCCATAACACTCAATTAATACCAGCTGTATTTGTAAAAGAGCTAAAATAATAATTTCAATGTGTATGTATCTAATAAAAAGTTATTATCATTCGTAACTAATAAAAAGGTTGAATAAAATTAAAATTACTTTTAAAAACCTATTTTGTTGATATATATATATATATATATATATATATATATATATATATATATCACTATGTCTGTGTGTAGAGCTGTGTGTGTGTGTGTGTGTGTGTGTGTGTGTGTGTTTGTGTGTGTGTGTGTGTGTGTGTGTGTGTGTGTGTGTGTGTGTGTGTGTGTGTGTGTGTGTGTGTGTGTGTGTGTGTGTGTGTGTGTGTGTGTGTGTGTGTGTGTGTGTTGTGTCTCTGCGGATATGAACTACTGTAATTAATGAGCTAGATATTTTCAGTGAAAATAATTTAAGAATACAAAGTAATTTCTTATTTACCCTGTGTTGTTATTTTTAAAATATATCTTTAGGTGTTAACAAATGACGTTGTTTACTGTTTTAAGCTTACTATAACAAAGGTTCGACAAGACAATTTGTTAGTTCACATTTCAAAACAAACGAGAGATATAAAACATGATAAATGACGGGAACATTAAGTAAGGTTAAATAAAGGAATGCAAACATCATATTTTAAATTTTGACAAGGATTTCCTGAAAGTAGCGATGAATTGTTTTTCTCTTATCTCAGAATTTAATTTGACGTTTGTCCCAGATTTGTTTGATGTTTTAATGTTTTTACAACATAAATGTCTTGAATGCCATAAACTTTACAGTATTGGTAAAATTTATACAATTTCAGTTAAAAGGAATTCTTATGTATGTAATATTCCTATATCCCCAACTGCTTACGAAACCTACAACAGCCCAACTACTGCCTCAATTGCTGGAAGGTTAAATCATTTAAAAGCTAATAATTTCCAACTCCTAAACCAAATACAAATTATATCCAATGAACTATTATAAATTTTTATTATTAACATATCCTTAGCTTATCTATAATTCCCTCTAGTTTTTGATGTATTGAAAGAATACACAGTGTATACAACCAGGATCTGACTCCCTGTATGGTAGCAGAAGAAGGTACAGGACATGAAGGGGTATGTAAGGCTTATTTTAATTTGAGTACAATCACTTAGGGTAAGTGAATATTTACGTAATGAATATTTGGAAAATTACTTATGAAAATGTATAGGTGTAAATGATGAAGATATTGTAGATGAATACACACACACACCCTTTTATTTAAATAAGGAGGAAAATACGTGAGACTGGATGAGTGTGTGTGTGTGTGCGTGAGTCCTTCTGTTGTTTATTATATTTTTTAATTTATAATTTTTATTATTTATTCGGTAAAAGTTTTTTCCAATTTATTTACATTTTTTCATAAAATTACATAATTTTAAATTCTAAACACAACTAATATTTTCAATTGTAAATTTGGTAATGAGAATATGTTGTTTGATAAATTATATATCTGATTGTATCTGTTTATGCATACATATATATATATGTTTATACATATCTGTATATAGTGTATTTAATAAATATATAGTAAAATTTAATTTTCTAGTAAAAATGTTAGCACGGAGACACATTTAAAATACTTACATGCATTTAAATTCCACTCCACTATCCCTTCCATTTTTGATTGATATCCGTACCGTAGTTGCAAGTAACTATTGTAAAAAGTATTTTAAACTATAATTTTGGTTTCAAATTTCTTTCATGGCCTGCAGCCACTAAGCTACGAATGTTATGAATTAATTGAAGCTAATGTAATTCGACAGTAGCTTATTAGATTAATAAATCTTAAATTAATAATGCAAAAATTATGTGTAAAAGTTATTAAATACCAATGAGTAAATGCCTATAACGAAATAAGTTCCTAAAAAGGTTTCCCCTGCGCTCCTATAATAAACGTTTCCTTTTAAGATGAAAGTTTCACACAAAATTATCTATTCATGAACAATCATCACCAAACAGAACGTTTTGTAAGTTACTTTTACATCCCACGCGCTCTAACATGGTATTCTCTGCAAAACTGTTCTATTCAAAACTTTCATATTATGCGGGGGAACGTAGGCAGACGTATTGTTATTGTTAATTGTTTATCCTTCACAAAAAGTAAACAGCATTTGATATTTAATTACGGTCCCCATCTTTCTAAAGCCTACACATACCGTAAATAACCTTTACTTATTAACACATTTTTAGAATTTCGATAGATGAAACGTAGAGAGTCCCTAAACCTTTCTCATTTAAACCTTTATATTTGCAATTTTTAAAGTGTTTTTTCTATAAAAAGAAATCTTACAGTATAAATTATCTGAAAAAAACACAATACGCAGTTGTGGGCCTGACCGACAGAAATGAATATTTCTTTTGTTGATTCCATCTTCACGAGAGCTACTAGTTATCACGAAACACTTTTAAATGTTTACAAACTTGCCTATAGTAGCACTTACTTTGTTGAGGACGGCCGTTTCGGTAGTTGTGTCCCTTTGCCAACTCAGACCGTAACTGATCTCAAGGTTTACGTAGGTTAGGATGTTAGCATGAGGGAGGGATATTTTGGTGGTGTGGGTGTATTTTGTGTGTATTAGGAGTTATGATGTCAAAAATTGCGTGTAAGTTGTAATGTAATTGTGTATTGAGATTTACAATTGTGTATCTCAATACACAATTATATTACAACTCACACGCACTTTTTGACATCATAACTCCTAATACACAAAAGCATACACCCACCCCAACATAATATCCCACCCTCATGCTAACATCCTAACCTACGTAAACCTTGAGATCAGTTACGGTCTGAGTTGGCAATGGGACACAACTACCGAAACGGCCGTCCTCAACAAAGAATGTAAGTGCTACTATAGGCATTAAAAAGTGTTTAGGAATATTTCTTATGGGGTTTCTGGGTCTGCATAAAAAACTAAAAATTACTAACGTTTACCGTTATATTTTTGACAAATGAAGCTCATATCGAAAACAACGAGAAGATATAGTAAATGTCTCTAATAAAAATAATAGAAGACATACAACGTCTTTAAAACAAGTATGTTTTATTTATTTTTTTATTATTTAGTAACGGGAGATTTTTCTCCGTCCAAGACACAGGGTAACCTACACAGACTAATTTCGAAAAGTGTTCTGTTTGCTGTACATAAGTGGATAATTCTTTTGAAGAATATTTCAAAAGAACTTAATAAAGACAACGCTAAAAACAAAATGGTCAACTAAAAATCTCACCACACATTAGTTTTTAATAAAAACAAACACACTAGTTCATAACACAGACTAGTTTCGTCGACGATGTCACCTTCCTCAGTTCTTGGCTACTACTGAGTAAGAACTTAATAGAGGGTTTTGAAAATCTAATAAATACAGTTATAATAATTAAATTACCTTTATTAAAAGTTAAAAAATTTACTGAATAATAATTTTATTACTATTTATTAGGAATATACTGTGGTTGAATTTAATAATAAATATACAAAAACCTCTTAACCACAAACTTTCTTTATTTTACCCTTATGTACATTTCAGCTACCAAGTAACCACCCTCAGAGGGATAACATATAAAGACTGCTGGTTACTTGGTAACTGAAATGTACATAAGGGTAAAATAAAGAAAGTTTGTAGTTAAGAAGGTTTTGAGGTTTTATTAAATAATTGTATTTATCGAATTAAGTGTAAATTGTTCCTTAAAAAATGCATGACGAGGCTGTTTAAAATTAAATATGTGTACAAATTAAAACTTCAAATAATACGTTAAAAATTAAAGCCGATTAATAATATATTGACATATTTTTAGTAAGATCTATGGAAATATAAATAAATATATGTATTTATTTTAAATATATTTATTTAATATTATATTTATTAACAGTTAAAAATATCTATTAATAACATTTTAATCTAAGAATTATCAATAAATGAAGTAGCACAACCTGCGTCTATACCTACATCATAACCTATATCAACAATTGTAATTGCTGAATGTATAATGTGTTGTCACTTAGTTTAAGTTAAAATTTGAACTGTCTCGTGAGGGTAGCCGCATGAGCGTGACAGCAAGTCAAGGATTTTCTCCGAGCAAAACAAACACTGTCAGGCCTGCCATCAACAATATAATTTCAAAAATATATATTGTTCTATTAAAAAAAATGAAATGTTAATGTATCGGTATAAATGACATTACCATGAAGGATTTATATGGTGTTGACCGGCAAGTAGAAAAATTAACATTAAAGTAATAACCTAATAATAATAATAGACAAAAAACAATAATGGCTTTTTTCATAGATCTGAAAGTTTGAGAAATAAGATAAATAAATAGCTATCCCATTGGAAACGGTTTTCATAAAAAATCCAGCAAATTATTTTAGAGTTTAATACATTACATTAATATTCTGTTTAGATTACACAACAATAGTACGTTTATTGTGCTCCAATCAAATCTCTCTGTTACCTACTCTTCCATCAGATACAATCATGACCATTTTCTATCTGAAATATGATCCCATTGTCTATTAAACTAG
>JBAIZL010000001.1:80616372-80648872 GCA_036971475.1 Prosapia bicincta | reverse complement strand
AAACCGAAAAAAACAAATATAACTGATAACCGATTGCCAGTTACATGAAGTATCCACCCTACTTCCTTATTACAAATCTGGCAGAAAAATGGATCCTGATCAACATATAGCCTACTATAATATTTTAAATAATAAACCCAATGACCACATAATAACTTTATTTATTCATAATAAATCTTAACCACAAACTTTCTTTAATTTACCCTAATGTACATTTCAGTTACAAAGTAACCATCCTCAGAGGGATTACATACAAAGACTGATTAACGCTAGAAAAATACCTTATTTATAATCTACAGAACTAGTCACTCCCACTCCGACCGCCGCGGCCCCACCTGTTAAACAAGGCGTAGCCACGCCCATCGAGTTTATTTATTCACTTGATGTACATTTCAGTTACAAGGTGACCATCTTCAGAAGTACTGAGCAAAAAATTAATTTAATTTAGGACGTAACATATACAGAAAAATAATATTGAGGTTATAAATTTATTCTTATTTTGTCTTAAACATAAGACAAAATAAGAATAAATTTATATTCTCAATATTTTTTTCTATATATGTTACGTTTTAATTAAATTAATTTTTTGTTCAGTACTTCTGAAGATGGTTACCTTGTAACCGAAATGTATATCAAGTGAATAAATAAAGTTATTTTGTGGTTATTGGGTTTATTATTTAAAATATTATAACATTAGCCACAGTTGCTCAAGAAATCATTATATATAGCCTACTGATTATAAAAACAAAATTGTAATAAAAAACAGGATAAAAAGTATTTTAACTACAAAACATCACGCCAATTTTAATTTACGTTAAAATATACGTACAAATTCTTAAATTACATGTGAGCGTAAACTCACAACAATTCGCGTGAGGATAAGTTTCTGTTTGTTGTGAAGATTTAATACGAAAAAAGCCAGTATAAGACCTGGAGTGCAAAAAACGAAAAGTCCCCTCGGTCCATAAATAACCTCCTACCCAGTTTAATCCACAGCCACACACAGAAAATCTGAATGAATATTTAGTGAAATCTGGGGTTTGAAATTATATTTGTGTGGCACTGGGAAATTGATTTTGTCCCATTCCTTGACCTTTCACCCTTCAGTAAGAACTGAGGTGGTTTTCGTCAAGTTTTAAACCATAGATTCAGATAAAGATAAAACACAAGTAATTTTGTACTTTCTTTATCGTTTTTCGTACAATTTTAATGTTTAATCGTGATTATATATTTTTTCAATTTATTAAAATATAACTCTTAATTACTGTACTACAGGTTTTTAAATTCCTAATAATTTATTACATAAGTTTTAATTAACAATATTATTTCTACAATAAACTTTTAATTCGTAAAATAATGGTTAATTCGAAAATTTATTACGGTCTTTGTAATAAGAGAAAAAGTAAAACTACTATAAGACAAACTGAAATATCAGAAAAAAATTAACAATATAAATGTGTTACAGAAAAAACTAATTTCTTGATAGCTTTATATAATTCAGACTTTATAATTTTAGCTGCCTGTTGGCATTATGTTTTTATATTGTGTTTTAATATAATACTTGTATGCATTTAAACGGGATGTCTTATTCTGTATATTATGTTTTAAAAATTTTGTTAAGCAGACATATTTTTCATTGCTCAAATATTTTATTATTTAAGTACAAATAATATACATATACATATATATATATATTTATTTACGTGTGTGTGTGTGTGTGTGTGTGTGTGTGTGTGTTCCATTATATAATATAAATAATATCACTTACTTGTGAAGAGAGTTATATTTGTTGTGCAAATTATAACAATATAATTGCTTAGTTGTTTACATTAAATAAGGTCTTACTTTGCTAATTGCTAATTTGCTTAGAAAGCTCAACCCTTAATTTTAAACTCATTCCCCGATATAACTATATAGAGTATGTATCTCACAAATGACAGCTACATCTTCATCGAAATGTCTGTTGATAAAGCTAGTGAAGCCCTAGTCCTAATTTTTTAAGCATTTACCTTTGTTCTTTAATCTCACAAGGTAAGCTGTTATTTATAATAAATGATGTCTCGATATTCTACCGCTTATTTTTCAGACGTGTCTAATAATATTTCATCCCACTTTGAAACATCTGGAAGTGACTAAAAAACAGGCCGTTGTTACATTCGGTTTACTTTTTCAGAGAATCGATAGTTCTCTTACGGTCTATAAATTTGTATTTATTAAATCAATACTCTTTACTATATTTCTTCGTACACAATATTTACATTAACATTTAAAAAAATAAAATCTAAATAACGGTTCTTTACAACGCTTTTCAAACTGAACAGTTTTTTAATGCTTTATTCTTCTGGTTCGGGTCGGTATAATTATACTCTCCCTCTACAATAACTTTAATAAATTAACAACACTCTTGTCGGAATGTGTTTCAGATTTTCAAAATCTATCTAATTTTATTTAAAATATGTTTTACTTAGGAAAATGTCTCTTTAGAGCCTACAGTAAGATGTTTTAAAAGACAACATTCGTTTCTATCAACAGTTCCTTTGCAACAGACGAAGAACGCCGAACTCACTTTTGATTCACCCGCGAATCCCGCCGTAGTTAAACAACTTTGCAACAAAACATTGTCTCGGGGAAAACAAGTCGTAAAAACTTGTCGTCTTTCGTATTTGGCGATAAGATGGAAATAATATCGCCGCCCTCTTACTTCTAACGTAACAAACTATTCATTATTTTACGTCTGTAAAGAGATAAAACCGTTAAAGCTTGTGAAGTGGGACGAGACAGTAAATAGCCAAACTGGGTTTAAGTCTGGGTTGTTGTTACTACTTTTAGAGGCTTGTTGAAACATTTGTTTTCAATTAATCGAATACAAAAACTTTACACAGTGGCAGTTTTCCCAATATTAAAACATAATCGCCCTGTGACCCGGTTTTTCTGTGAATGTATGCATTAAAGTACAAAGCCACAAGACAGGTATTTGAAGGTTGTATTATTATAAACGGTGACTTATTAATAATAGCAATAGAATTACCTTCATAAACAAAATTGAATGATAACGAGCACTCACGTCCCACGTTTAAACTTTAAATGTCAACAAATAAAAAGAATGCTCTAAACAAGTAACATAAACAAAAATAAATTAAATTAAATTCCTACTGAGGTCAAAAACAAAAATTTCATTTTAGATACTTTTTATTAACTAATTAAAATTAATATAAATAAACTAACATAATATATGCGTTAAAACAGCGGTACTTACCACATAACCTGTAAGATAAATTCATCTGTTTTATGAAATCCTATGTTATCACTTGCTTTAGGCCAAATAGCGCAAAACAACAATATTGCATAACTTGCCCTTTTTGTGGAAAGTTTTTCTCCCACACGAAACTAAAATTAATTTATTAGTCATAGTTTTACAGTTTTCCTCTCGTCGGTAAATGAACTAGCGCGATTAAAAAGCTCTTGAGTATAGTAACATCAAAGTGAGAAATACTTGATTTTTTTCTCATTCAAAGCGTAATTTAAACTTTTAACAAATATGGCGTCATATCCACCATAAGATTGAAATAGTGATAATGGCTAACTTTCAAGACTTTAAGAGAACCAAAGTAAGGTGTTAATCTTTTGGAGGTCCTTGTAATTATTCAAGGAAGGTAATACGATCGTTATTATGCTTCAAGCGTGCACTATTATTCAAGGTTTGACTTATTTTCTCAGAATGAGTAAGTCTGGAAACCGAATAACCATTTATAAATTTGTTGGCACTATCAGGAATCGAACCTACCAAGAAAAACCTTTACATTAGTAGTCAAGTTCTCTCTCCACTAGACCGCTTCGACTTCATCAACAACCACAATAGTTCTGCATTTTTCACATATTCATTTCTTCTAAATTGTATTCAATATACAAAACATTCATTATTAAAGAAGAAGCTTTTTAATGTATGTAACAAACAAATTTAAACCACTAGGCTTATACTTGTTATCGATGTAAATTCAGAATTAAAAGGTAAATAGCTTTTACTTTGTCACTAATAGTTATAAATAGCTTTCACTTTGTCACTAATAGTTATAAATAGCTTTCACTTTGTTACTAATAGTTATAAATAGCTTTCACTTTGTTACTAATACTGTAGTTATAAATAGCTTTCACTTTGTCACTAATAGTTATAAATAGCTTCCACTTTGTTACTAATAGTTATAAATAGCTTTCACTTTGTCACTAATACTGTAGTTATAAATAGCTTTCACTTTGTCACTAATAGTTATAAATAGCTTTCACTTTGTCACTAATACTGTAGTTATAAATAGCTTTCACTTTGACACTAATAGTTATAAATAGCTTTCACTTTGTCACTAATAGTTATAAATAACTTTCACTTTGTCACTAATACTGTAGTTATAAATAGCTTTCACTTTGTTACTAATAGTTATAAATAGCTTTCACTTTGTCACTAATACTGTAGTTATAAATAGCTTTCACTTTGACACTAATAGTTATAAATAGCTTTCACTTTGTCACTAATACTGTAGTTATAAATAGCTTTCACTTTGTTACTAATAGTTATAAATAGCTTTCACTTTGTCACTAATACTGTAGTTATAAATAGCTTTCACTTTGTTACTAATAGTTATAAATAGCTTTCACTTTGTCACTAATAGTTATAAATAGCTTTCACTTTGTTACTAATAGTTATAAATAGCTTTCACTTTGTTACTAATACTGTAGTTATAAATAGCTTTCACTTTGTCACTAATAGTTATAAATAGCTTTCACTTTGTTACTAATAGTTATAAATAGCTTTCACTTTGTCACTAATACTGTAGTTATAAATAGCTTTCACTTTGTTACTAATAGTTATAAATAGCTTTCACTTTGTTACTAATACTGTAGTTATAAATAGCTTTCACTTTGTCACTAATAGTTATAAATAGCTTTCACTTTGTTACTAATAGTTATAAATAGCTTTCACTTTGTCACTAATACTGTAGTTATAAATAGCTTTCACTTTGTTACTAATAGTTATAAATAGCTTTCACTTTGTCACTAATAGTTATAAATAGCTTTCACTTTGTCACTAATAGTTATAAATAGCTTTCACTTTGTCACTAATAGTTATAAATAGCTTTCACTTTGTCACCAATACTGTAGTTATAAATAGCTTTCACTTTGTTACTAATAGTTATAAATAGCTTTCACTTTGTTACTAATAGTTATAAGTATCTTTCACTTTGTCACTAATACTGTAGTTATAAATAGCTTTCACTTTGTCACTAATACTGTAGTTATAAATAGCTTTCACTTTGTTACTAATAGTTATAAATAGCTTTCACTTTGTTACTAATAGTTATAAATAGCTTTCACTTTGTCACTAATAGTTATAAATAGCTTTCACTTTGTTACTAATAGTTATAAATAGCTTTCACTTTGTCACTAATAGTTATAAATAGCTTTCACTTTGTCACTAATAGTTATAAATAGCTTTCACTTTGTCACTAATAGTTATAAATAGCTTTCACTTTGTCACTAATACTGTAGTTATAAATAGCTTTCACTTTGTTACTAATAGTTATAAATAGCTTTCACTTTGTCACTAATAGTTATAAATAGCTTTCACTTTGTTACTAATAGTTATAAATAGCTTTCACTTTGTCACTAATAGTTATAAATAGCTTTCACTTTGTCACTAATAGTTATAAATAGCTTTCACTTTGTCACTAATAGTTATAAATAGCTTTCACTTTGTCACTAATAGTTATAAATAGCTTTCACTTTGTCACTAATACTGTAGTTATAAATAGCTTTCACTTTGTTACTAATAGTTATAAATAGCTTTCACTTTGTTACTAATAGTTATAAATAGCTTTCACTTTGTCACTAATACTGTAGTTATAAATAGCTTTCACTTTGTCACTAATAGTTATAAATAGCTTTCACTTTGTCACTAATAGTTATAAATAGCTTTCACTTTGTCACTAATACTGTAGTTATAAATAGCTTTCACTTTGTTACTAATAGTTATAAATAGCTTTCACTTTGTTACTAATAGTTATAAATAGCTTTCACTTTGTCACTAATAGTTATAAATAGCTTTCACTTTGTTACTAATAGTAATAAATAGCTTTCACTTTGTCACTAATAGTTATAAATAGCTTTCACTTTGTCACTAATAGTTATAAATAGCTTTCACTTTGTCACTAATAGTTATAAATAGCTTTCACTTTGTCACTAATAGTTATAAATAGCTTTCACTTTGTCACTAATACTGTAGTTATAAATAGCTTTCACTTTGTTACTAATAGTTATAAACAGCTTTCACTTTGTCACTAATAGTTATAAATAGCTTTCACTTTGTTACTAATAGTTATAAATAGCTTTCACTTTGTCACTAATAGTTATAAATAGCTTTCACTTTGTCACTAATAGTTATAAATAGCTTTCACTTTGTCACTAATAGTTATAAATAGCTTTCACTTTGTCACTAATACTGTAGTTATAAATAGCTTTCACTTTGTTACTAATAGTTATAAATAGCTTTCACTTTGTTACTAATAGTTATAAATAGCTTTCACTTTGTCACTAATACTGTAGTTATAAATAGCTTTCACTTTGTCACTAATAGTTATAAATAGCTTTCACTTTGTCACTAATAGTTATAAATAGCTTTCACTTTGTCACTAATACTGTAGTTATAAATAGCTTTCACTTTGTTACTAATAGTTATAAATAGCTTTCACTTTGTTACTAATAGTTATAAATAGCTTTCACTTTGTCACTAATAGTTATAAATAGCTTTCACTTTGTTACTAATAGTAATAAATAGCTTTCACTTTGTCACTAATAGTTATAAATAGCTTTCACTTTGTCACTAATAGTTATAAATAGCTTTCACTTTGTCACTAATAGTTATAAATAGCTTTCACTTTGTCACTAATAGTTATAAATAGCTTTCACTTTGTCACTAATACTGTAGTTATAAATAGCTTTCACTTTGTTACTAATAGTTATAAATAGCTTTCACTTTGTCACTAATAGTTATAAATAGCTTTCACTTTGTCACTAATAGTTATAAATAGCTTTCACTTTGTCACTAATAGTTATAAATAGCTTTCACTTTGTCACTAATACTGTAGTTATAAATAGCTTTCACTTTGTCACTAATAGTTATAAATAGCTTTCACTTTGTTACTAATAGTTATAAATAGCTTTCACTTTGTCACTAATAGTTATAAATAGCTTTCACTTTGTCACTAATAGTTATAAATAGCTTTCACTTTGACACTAATAGTTATAAATAGCTTTCACTTTGTCACTAATAGTTATAAATAGCTTTCACTTTGTTACTAATAGTTATAAATAGCTTTCACATTGTCACTAATAGTTATAAATAGCTTTCACTTTGTTACTAATAGTTATAAAAGGCTTTCACTTTGTCACTAATAGTTATAAATAGCTTTCACTTTGTCACTAATAGTTATAAATAGCTTTCACTTTGTCACTAATGGTTATAAATAGCTTTCCCTTTGTTACTAATAGTTATAAATAGCTTTCACTTTGTCACTAATAGTTATAAATAGCTTTCACTTTGTCACTAATAGTTATAAATAGCTTTCACTTTGTCACTAATAGTTATAAATAGCTTTCACTTTGTTACTAATAGTTATAAATAGCTTTCACTTTGTCACTAATAGTTATAAATAGCTTTCACTTTGTCACTAATAGTTATAAATAGCTTTCACTTTGTCACTAATAGTTATAAATAGCTTTCACTTTGTTACTAATAGTTATAAATAACTTTCACTTTGTTACTAATAGTTATAAATAGCTTTCACTTTGTCACTAATAGTTATAAATAGCTTTCACTTTGTCACTAATAGTTATAAATAGCTTTCACTTTGTCACTAATAGTTATAAATAGCTTTCACTTTGTCACTAATAGTTATAAATAGCTTTCACTTTGTCACTAATGGTTATAAATAACTTTTACTTTGTTACTAATAGTTATAAATAGCTTTCACTTTGTCACTAATAGTTATAAATAGCTTTCACTTTGTTACTAATAGTTATAAATAGCTTTCACTTTGTCACTAATAGTTATAAATAGCTTTCACTTTGTCACTAATAGTTATAAATAGCTTTCACTTTGTCACTAATAGTTATAAATAACTTTCACTTTGTTACTAATAGTTATAAATAGCTTTCACTTTGTCACTAATAGTTATAAATAGCTTTCACTTTGTCACTAATAGTTATAAATAGCTTTCACTTTGTCACTAATGGTTATAAATAGCTTTCACTTTGTCACTAATAGTTATAAATAGCTTCCACTTTGTCACTAATAGTTATAAATAGCTTTCACTTTGTCACTAATGGTTATAAATAGCTTTCACTTTGTTACTAATAGTTATAAATAGCTTTCACTTTGTCACTAATAGTTATAAATAGCTTTCACTTTGTCACTAATAGTTATAAATAGCTTTCACTTTGTCACTAATAGTTATAAATAGCTTTCACTTTGTTACTAATAGTTATAAATAGCTTTCACTTTGTCACTAATAGTTATAAATAGCTTTCACTTTGTCACTAATAGTTATAAATAGCTTACACTTTGTCACTAATAGTTATAAATAGCTTTCACTTTGTTACTAATAGTTATAAATAACTTTCACTTTGTTACTAATAGTTATAAATAGCTTTCACTTTGTCACTAATAGTTATAAATAGCTTTCACTTTGTCACTAATAGTTATAAATAGCTTTCACTTTGTTACTAATAGTTATAAATAGCTTTCACTTTGTCACTAATAGTTATAAAAAGCTTTCACTTTGTCACTAATAGTTATAAATAGCTTTCACTTTGTTACTAATAGTTATAAATAGCTTTCACTTTGTCACTAATAGTTATAAATAGCTTTCACTTTGTTACTAATAGTTATAAATAACTTTCACTTTGTTACTAATAGTTATAAATAGCTTTCACTTTGTCACTAATAGTTATAAATAGCTTTCACTTTGTCACTAATAGTTATAAATAGCTTTCACTTTGTCACTAATAGTTATAAATAGCTTTCACTTTGTCACTAATAGTTATAAATAGCTTTCACTTTGTCACTAATAGTTATAAATAGCTTTCACTTTGTTACTAATAGTTATAAATAGCTTTCACTTTGTCACTAATAGTTATAAATAGCTTTCACTTTGTCACTAATAGTTATAAATAGCTTTCACTTTGTTACTAATAGTTATAAATAGCTTTCACTTTGTCACTAATAGTTATAAATAGCTTTCACTTTGTCACTAAAAGTTATAAATAGCTTTCACTTTGTCACTAATAGTTATAAATAGCTTTCACTTTGTCACTAATAGTTATAAATAGCTATCACTTTGTCACTAATAGTTATAAATAGCTTTCACTTTGTCACTAATAGTGATAAATAGCTTTCACTTTGTCACTAATAGTTATAAATAGCTTTCACTTTGTCACTAATAGTTATAAATAGCTTTCACTTTGTCACTAATAGGTATAAATAGCTTTCACTTTGTCACTAATAGTTATAAATAGCTTTCACTTTGTCACTAATAGTTATAAATAGCTTTCACTTTGTCACTAATAGGTATAAATAGCTTTCACTTTGTCACTAATAGTTATAAATAGCTTTCACTTTGTCACTAATAGTTATAAATAGCTTTCACTTTGTCACTAATACTGTAGTTATAAATAGCTTTCACTTTGACACTAATAGTTATAAATAGCTTTCACTTTGTCACTAATAGTTATAAATAGCTTTCACTTTGTCACTAATAGTTATAAATAGCTTTCACTTTGTCACTAATACTGTAGTTATAAATAGCTTTCACTTTGTTACTAATAGCTATAAATAGCTTTCACTTTGTTACTAATAGTTATAAATAGCTTTCACTTTGTC
Organism: Prosapia bicincta; assembly: GCA_036971475.1. NCBI lineage: Eukaryota > Metazoa > Arthropoda > Insecta > Hemiptera > Cercopidae > Prosapia > Prosapia bicincta. The sequence goes on along the minus strand of JBAIZL010000001.1, from coordinate 80,638,947 downwards.
ACTAATAGTTATAAATAGCTTTCACTTTGTCACTAATAGTTATAAATAGCTTTCACTTTGACACTAATAGTTATAAATAGCTTTCACTTTGTCACTAATAGTTATAAATAGCTTTCACTTTGTCACTAATAGTTATAAATAGCTTTCACTTTGACACTAATAGTTATAAATAGCTTTCCCTTTGTCACTAATAGTTATAAATAGCTTTCACTTTGACACTAATAGTTATAAATAGCTTTCACTTTGTCACTAATAGTTATAAATAGCTTTCACTTTGACACTAATAGTTATAAATAGCTTTCACTTTGTCACTAATAGTTATAAATAGCTTTCACTTTGACACTAATAGTTATAAATAGCTTTCACTTTGTCACTAATAGTTATAAATAGCTTTCACTTTAACACTAATAGTTATAAATAGCTTTCACTTTGTCACTAATAGTTATAAATAGCTTTCACTTTGACACTAATAGTTATAAATAGCTTTCACTTTGTCACTAATAGTTATAAATAGCTTTCACTTTGTCACTAATAGTTATAAATAGCTTTCACTTTGTCACTAATAGTTATAAATAGCTTTCACTTTGACACTAATAGTTATAAATAGCTTTCACTTTGTCACTAATAGTTATAAATAGCTTTCACTTTGTTACTAATAGTTATAAATAGCTTTCACTTTGTCACTAATAGTTATAAATAGCTTTCACTTTGACACTAATAGTTATAAATAGCTTTCACTTTGTCACTAATAGTTATAAATAGCTTTCACTTTGTCACTAATAGTTATAAATAGCTTTCACTTTGTTACTAATAGTTATAAATAGCTTTCACTTTGTTACTAATAGTTATAAATAGCTTTCACTTTGTCACTAATAGTTATAAATAGCTTTCACTTTGTTACTAATAGTTATAAATAGCTTTCACTTTGTCACTAATAGTTATAAATAGCTTTCACTTTGTCACTAATAGTTATAAATAGCTTTCACTTTGTTACTAATAGTTATAAATAGCTTTCACTTTGTCACTAATAGTTATAAATAGCTTTCACTTTGTCACTAATAGTTATAAATAGCTTTCACTTTGTCACTAATAGTTATAAATAGCTTTCACTTTGTCACTAATAGTTATAAATAGCTATCACTTTGTCACTAATAGTTATAAATAGCTTTCACTTTGTCACTAATAGTTATAAATAGCTTTCACTTTGTCACTAATAGTTATAAATAGCTTTCACTTTGTCACTAATAGTTATAAATAGCTTTCACTTTGTCACTAATAGGTATAAATAGCTTTCACTTTGTCACTAATAGTTATAAATAGCTTTCACTTTGTCACTAATAGTTATAAATAGCTTTCACTTTGTCACTAATAGGTATAAATAGCTTTCACTTTGTCACTAATAGTTATAAATAGCTTTCACTTTGTCACTAATAGTTATAAATAGCTTTCACTTTGTCACTAATACTGTAGTTATAAATAGCTTTCACTTTGACACTAATAGTTATAAATAGCTTTCACTTTGTCACTAATAGTTATAAATAGCTTTCACTTTGTCACTAATAGTTATAAATAGCTTTCACTTTGTCACTAATAGTTATAAATAGCTTTCACTTTGTCACTAATACTGTAGTTATAAATAGCTTTCACTTTGTTACTAATAGCTATAAATAGCTTTCACTTTGTTACTAATAGTTATAAATAGCTTTCACTTTGTCACTAATAGTTATAAATAGCTTTCACTTTGTCACTAATAGTTATAAATAGCTTTCACTTTGACACTAATAGTTATAAATAGCTTTCACTTTGTTACTAATAGTTATAAATAGCTTTCACTTTGTCACTAATAGTTATAAATAGCTTTCACTTTGTCACTAATAGTTATAAATAGCTTTCACTTTGTCACTAATACTGTAGTTATAAATAGCTTTCACTTTGTTACTAATAGTTATAAATAGCTTTCACTTTGTCACTAATAGTTATAAATAGCTTTCACTTTGTCACTAATACTGTAGTTATTAAATAGCTTTCACTTTGTCACTAATAGTTATAAATAGCTTTCACTTTGTTACTAATAGTTATAAATAGCTTTCACTTTGTCACTAATAGTTATAAATAGCTTTCACTTTGTCACTAATAGTTATAAATAGCTTTCACTTTGACACTAATAGTTATAAATAGCTTTCACTTTGTCACTAATAGTTATAAATAGCTTTCACTTTGTTACTAATAGTTATAAATAGCTTTCACATTGTCACTAATAGTTATAAATAGCTTTCACTTTGTTACTAATAGTTATAAAAGGCTTTCACTTTGTCACTAATAGTTATAAATAGCTTTCACTTTGTCACTAATAGTTATAAATAGCTTTCACTTTGTTACTAATAGTTATAAATAGCTTTCACTTTGTCACTAATAGTTATAAATAGCTTTCACTTTGTCACTAATAGTTATAAATAGCTTTCACTTTGTCACTAATAGTTATAAATAGCTTTCACTTTGTCACTAATGGTTATAAATAGCTTTCACTTTGTCACTAATAGTTATAAATAGCTTTCACTTTGTTACTAATAGTTATAAATATCTTTCACTTTGTCACTAATGGTTATAAATAGCTTTCACTTTGTCACTAATAGTTATAAATAGCTTTCACTTTGTCACTAATGGTTATAAATAGCTTTCACTTTGTCACTAATAGTTATAAATAGCTTTCACTTTGTCACTAATAGTTATAAATAGCTTTCACTTTGTCACTAATGGTTATAAATAGCTTTCACTTTGTTACTAATAGTTATAAATAGCTTTCACTTTGTCACTAATAGTTATAAATAGCTTTCACTTTGTCACTAATAGTTATAAATAGCTTTCACTTTGTCACTAATAGTTATAAATAGCTTTCACTTTGTTACTAATAGTTATAAATAGCTTTCACTTTGTCACTAATAGTTATAAATAGCTTTCACTTTGTCACTAATAGGTATAAATAGCTTTCACTTTGTCACTAATAGTTATAAATAGCTTTCACTTTGTCACTAATAGTTATAAATAGCTTTCACTTTGTCACTAATACTGTAGTTATAAATAGCTTTCACTTTGACACTAATAGTTATAAATAGCTTTCACTTTGTCACTAATAGTTATAAATAGCTTTCACTTTGTCACTAATAGTTATAAATAGCTTTCACTTTGTCACTAATACTGTAGTTATAAATAGCTTTCACTTTGTTACTAATAGCTATAAATAGCTTTCACTTTGTTACTAATAGTTATAAATAGCTTTCACTTTGTCACTAATAGTTATAAATAGCTTTCACTTTGTCACTAATAGTTATAAATAGCTTTCACTTTGACACTAATAGTTATAAATAGCTTTCACTTTGTCACTAATAGTTATAAATAGCTTTCACTTTGTCACTAATAGTTATAAATAGCTTTCACTTTGACACTAATAGTTATAAATAGCTTTCCCTTTGTCACTAATAGTTATAAATAGCTTTCACTTTGACACTAATAGTTATAAATAGCTTTCACTTTGTCACTAATAGTTATAAATAGCTTTCACTTTGACACTAATAGTTATAAATAGCTTTCACTTTGTCACTAATAGTTATAAATAGCTTTCACTTTGACACTAATAGTTATAAATAGCTTTCACTTTGTCACTAATAGTTATAAATAGCTTTCACTTTGACACTAATAGTTATAAATAGCTTTCACTTTGTCACTAATAGTTATAAATAGCTTTCACTTTGACACTAATAGTTATAAATAGCTTTCACTTTGTCACTAATAGTTATAAATAGCTTTCACTTTGTCACTAATAGTTATAAATAGCTTTCACTTTGTCACTAATAGTTATAAATAGCTTTCACTTTGACACTAATAGTTATAAATAGCTTTCACTTTGTCACTAATAGTTATAAATAGCTTTCACTTTGTTACTAATAGTTATAAATAGCTTTCACTTTGTCACTAATAGTTATAAATAGCTTTCACTTTGACACTAATAGTTATAAATAGCTTTCACTTTGTCACTAATAGTTATAAATAGCTTTCACTTTGTCACTAATAGTTATAAATAGCTTTCACTTTGTTACTAATAGTTATAAATAGCTTTCACTTTGTTACTAATAGTTATAAATAGCTTTCACTTTGTCACTAATAGTTATAAATAGCTTTCACTTTGTTACTAATAGTTATAAATAGCTTTCACTTTGTCACTAATAGTTATAAATAGCTTTCACTTTGTCACTAATAGTTATAAATAGCTTTCACTTTGTTACTAATAGTTATAAATAGCTTTCACTTTGTCACTAATAGTTATAAATAGCTTTCACTTTGTCACTAATAGTTATAAATAGCTTTCACTTTGTCACTAATAGTTATAAATAGCTTTCACTTTGTCACTAATAGTTATAAATAGCTATCACTTTGTCACTAATAGTTATAAATAGCTTTCACTTTGTCACTAATAGTTATAAATAGCTTTCACTTTGTCACTAATAGTTATAAATAGCTTTCACTTTGTCACTAATAGTTATAAATAGCTTTCACTTTGTCACTAATAGGTATAAATAGCTTTCACTTTGTCACTAATAGTTATAAATAGCTTTCACTTTGTCACTAATAGTTATAAATAGCTTTCACTTTGTCACTAATAGGTATAAATAGCTTTCACTTTGTCACTAATAGTTATAAATAGCTTTCACTTTGTCACTAATAGTTATAAATAGCTTTCACTTTGTCACTAATACTGTAGTTATAAATAGCTTTCACTTTGACACTAATAGTTATAAATAGCTTTCACTTTGTCACTAATAGTTATAAATAGCTTTCACTTTGTCACTAATAGTTATAAATAGCTTTCACTTTGTCACTAATAGTTATAAATAGCTTTCACTTTGTCACTAATACTGTAGTTATAAATAGCTTTCACTTTGTTACTAATAGCTATAAATAGCTTTCACTTTGTTACTAATAGTTATAAATAGCTTTCACTTTGTCACTAATAGTTATAAATAGCTTTCACTTTGTCACTAATAGTTATAAATAGCTTTCACTTTGACACTAATAGTTATAAATAGCTTTCACTTTGTTACTAATAGTTATAAATAGCTTTCACTTTGTCACTAATAGTTATAAATAGCTTTCACTTTGTCACTAATAGTTATAAATAGCTTTCACTTTGTCACTAATACTGTAGTTATAAATAGCTTTCACTTTGTTACTAATAGTTATAAATAGCTTTCACTTTGTCACTAATAGTTATAAATAGCTTTCACTTTGTCACTAATACTGTAGTTATAAATAGCTTTCACTTTGTCACTAATAGTTATAAATAGCTTTCACTTTGTTACTAATAGTTATAAATAGCTTTCACTTTGTCACTAATAGTTATAAATAGCTTTCACTTTGTCACTAATAGTTATAAATAGCTTTCACTTTGACACTAATAGTTATAAATAGCTTTCACTTTGTCACTAATAGTTATAAATAGCTTTCACTTTGTTACTAATAGTTATAAATAGCTTTCACATTGTCACTAATAGTTATAAATAGCTTTCACTTTGTTACTAATAGTTATAAAAGGCTTTCACTTTGTCACTAATAGTTATAAATAGCTTTCACTTTGTCACTAATAGTTATAAATAGCTTTCACTTTGTTACTAATAGTTATAAATAGCTTTCACTTTGTCACTAATAGTTATAAATAGCTTTCACTTTGTCACTAATAGTTATAAATAGCTTTCACTTTGTCACTAATAGTTATAAATAGCTTTCACTTTGTCACTAATGGTTATAAATAGCTTTCACTTTGTCACTAATAGTTATAAATAGCTTTCACTTTGTTACTAATAGTTATAAATATCTTTCACTTTGTCACTAATGGTTATAAATAGCTTTCACTTTGTCACTAATAGTTATAAATAGCTTTCACTTTGTCACTAATGGTTATAAATAGCTTTCACTTTGTCACTAATAGTTATAAATAGCTTTCACTTTGTCACTAATAGTTATAAATAGCTTTCACTTTGTCACTAATGGTTATAAATAGCTTTCACTTTGTTACTAATAGTTATAAATAGCTTTCACTTTGTCACTAATAGTTATAAATAGCTTTCACTTTGTCACTAATAGTTATAAATAGCTTTCACTTTGTCACTAATAGTTATAAATAGCTTTCACTTTGTTACTAATAGTTATAAATAGCTTTCACTTTGTCACTAATAGTTATAAATAGCTTTCACTTTGTCACTAATAGTTATAAATAGCTTTCACTTTGTCACTAATAGTTATAAATAGCTTTCACTTTGTCACTAATAGTTATAAATAGCTTTCACTTTGTTACTAATAGTTATAAATAACTTTCACTTTGTTACTAATAGTTATAAATAGCTTTCACTTTGTCACTAATAGTTATAAATAGCTTTCACTTTGTCACTAATAGTTATAAATAGCTTTCACTTTGTCACTAATAGTTATAAATAGCTTTCACTTTGTCACTAATAGTTATAAATAGCTTTCACTTTGTCACTAATGGTTATAAATAACTTTCACTTTGTTACTAATAGTTATAAATAGCTCTCACTTTGTTACTAATAGTTATAAATAGCTTTCACTTTGTCACTAATAGTTATAAATAGCTTTCACTTTGTCACTAATAGTTATAAATAGCTTTCACTTTGTCACTAATAGTTATAAATAGCTTTCACTTTGTTACTAATAGTTATAAATAGCTTTCACTTTGTCACTAATAGTTATAAATAGCTTTCACTTTGTCACTAATAGTTATAAATAGCTTACACTTTGTCACTAATAGTTATAAATAGCTTTCACTTTGTTACTAATAGTTATAAATAACTTTCACTTTGTTACTAATAGTTATAAATAGCTTTCACTTTGTCACTAATAGTTATAAATAGCTTTCACTTTGTCACTAATAGTTATAAATAGCTTTCACTTTGTTACTAATAGTTATAAATAGCTTTCACTTTGTCACTAATAGTTATAAAAAGCTTTCACTTTGTCACTAATAGTTATAAATAGCTTTCACTTTGTTACTAATAGTTATAAATAGCTTTCACTTTGTCACTAATAGTTATAAATAGCTTTCACTTTGTTACTAATAGTTATAAATAACTTTCACTTTGTTACTAATAGTTATAAATAGCTTTCACTTTGTCACTAATAGTTATAAATAGCTTTCACTTTGTCACTAATAGTTATAAATAGCTTTCACTTTGTCACTAATAGTTATAAATAGCTTTCACTTTGTCACTAATAGTTATAAATAGCTTTCACTTTGTCACTAATAGTTATAAATAGCTTTCACTTTGTTACTAATAGTTATAAATAGCTTTCACTTTGTCACTAATAGTTATAAATAGCTTTCACTTTGTCACTAATAGTTATAAATAGCTTTCACTTTGTTACTAATAGTTATAAATAGCTTTCACTTTGTCACTAATAGTTATAAATAGCTTTCACTTTGTCACTAAAAGTTATAAATAGCTTTCACTTTGTCACTAATAGTTATAAATAGCTTTCACTTTGTCACTAATAGTTATAAATAGCTATCACTTTGTCACTAATAGTTATAAATAGCTTTCACTTTGTCACTAATAGTGATAAATAGCTTTCACTTTGTCACTAATAGTTATAAATAGCTTTCACTTTGTCACTAATAGTTATAAATAGCTTTCACTTTGTCACTAATAGGTATAAATAGCTTTCACTTTGTCACTAATAGTTATAAATAGCTTTCACTTTGTCACTAATAGTTATAAATAGCTTTCACTTTGTCACTAATAGGTATAAATAGCTTTCACTTTGTCACTAATAGTTATAAATAGCTTTCACTTTGTCACTAATAGTTATAAATAGCTTTCACTTTGTCACTAATACTGTAGTTATAAATAGCTTTCACTTTGACACTAATAGTTATAAATAGCTTTCACTTTGTCACTAATAGTTATAAATAGCTTTCACTTTGTCACTAATAGTTATAAATAGCTTTCACTTTGTCACTAATACTGTAGTTATAAATAGCTTTCACTTTGTTACTAATAGCTATAAATAGCTTTCACTTTGTTACTAATAGTTATAAATAGCTTTCACTTTGTCACTAATAGTTATAAATAGCTTTCACTTTGTCACTAATAGTTATAAATAGCTTTCACTTTGACACTAATAGTTATAAATAGCTTTCACTTTGTCACTAATAGTTATAAATAGCTTTCACTTTGTCACTAATAGTTATAAATAGCTTTCACTTTGACACTAATAGTTATAAATAGCTTTCCCTTTGTCACTAATAGTTATAAATAGCTTTCACTTTGACACTAATAGTTATAAATAGCTTTCACTTTGTCACTAATAGTTATAAATAGCTTTCACTTTGACACTAATAGTTATAAATAGCTTTCACTTTGTCACTAATAGTTATAAATAGCTTTCACTTTGACACTAATAGTTATAAATAGCTTTCACTTTGTCACTAATAGTTATAAATAGCTTTCACTTTGACACTAATAGTTATAAATAGCTTTCACTTTGTCACTAATAGTTATAAATAGCTTTCACTTTGACACTAATAGTTATAAATAGCTTTCACTTTGTCACTAATAGTTATAAATAGCTTTCACTTTGTCACTAATAGTTATAAATAGCTTTCACTTTGTCACTAATAGTTATAAATAGCTTTCACTTTGACACTAATAGTTATAAATAGCTTTCACTTTGTCACTAATAGTTATAAATAGCTTTCACTTTGTTACTAATAGTTATAAATAGCTTTCACTTTGTCACTAATAGTTATAAATAGCTTTCACTTTGACACTAATAGTTATAAATAGCTTTCACTTTGTCACTAATAGTTATAAATAGCTTTCACTTTGTCACTAATAGTTATAAATAGCTTTCACTTTGTTACTAATAGTTATAAATAGCTTTCACTTTGTTACTAATAGTTATAAATAGCTTTCACTTTGTCACTAATAGTTATAAATAGCTTTCACTTTGTTACTAATAGTTATAAATAGCTTTCACTTTGTCACTAATAGTTATAAATAGCTTTCACTTTGTCACTAATAGTTATAAATAGCTTTCACTTTGTTACTAATAGTTATAAATAGCTTTCACTTTGTCACTAATAGTTATAAATAGCTTTCACTTTGTCACTAATAGTTATAAATAGCTTTCACTTTGTCACTAATAGTTATAAATAGCTTTCACTTTGTCACTAATAGTTATAAATAGCTATCACTTTGTCACTAATAGTTATAAATAGCTTTCACTTTGTCACTAATAGTTATAAATAGCTTTCACTTTGTCACTAATAGTTATAAATAGCTTTCACTTTGTCACTAATAGTTATAAATAGCTTTCACTTTGTCACTAATAGGTATAAATAGCTTTCACTTTGTCACTAATAGTTATAAATAGCTTTCACTTTGTCACTAATAGTTATAAATAGCTTTCACTTTGTCACTAATAGGTATAAATAGCTTTCACTTTGTCACTAATAGTTATAAATAGCTTTCACTTTGTCACTAATAGTTATAAATAGCTTTCACTTTGTCACTAATACTGTAGTTATAAATAGCTTTCACTTTGACACTAATAGTTATAAATAGCTTTCACTTTGTCACTAATAGTTATAAATAGCTTTCACTTTGTCACTAATAGTTATAAATAGCTTTCACTTTGTCACTAATAGTTATAAATAGCTTTCACTTTGTCACTAATACTGTAGTTATAAATAGCTTTCACTTTGTTACTAATAGCTATAAATAGCTTTCACTTTGTTACTAATAGTTATAAATAGCTTTCACTTTGTCACTAATAGTTATAAATAGCTTTCACTTTGTCACTAATAGTTATAAATAGCTTTCACTTTGTCACTAATAGTTATAAATAGCTTTCACTTTGACACTAATAGTTATAAATAGCTTTCACTTTGTTACTAATAGTTATAAATAGCTTTCACTTTGTCACTAATAGTTATAAATAGCTTTCACTTTGTCACTAATAGTTATAAATAGCTTTCACTTTGTCACTAATACTGTAGTTATAAATAGCTTTCACTTTGTTACTAATAGTTATAAATAGCTTTCACTTTGTCACTAATAGTTATAAATAGCTTTCACTTTGTCACTAATACTGTAGTTATAAATAGCTTTCACTTTGTCACTAATAGTTATAAATAGCTTTCACTTTGTTACTAATAGTTATAAATAGCTTTCACTTTGTCACTAATAGTTATAAATAGCTTTCACTTTGTCACTAATAGTTATAAATAGCTTTCACTTTGACACTAATAGTTATAAATAGCTTTCACTTTGTCACTAATAGTTATAAATAGCTTTCACTTTGTTACTAATAGTTATAAATAGCTTTCACATTGTCACTAATAGTTATAAATAGCTTTCACTTTGTTACTAATAGTTATAAAAGGCTTTCACTTTGTCACTAATAGTTATAAATAGCTTTCACTTTGTCACTAATAGTTATAAATAGCTTTCACTTTGTTACTAATAGTTATAAATAGCTTTCACTTTGTCACTAATAGTTATAAATAGCTTTCACTTTGTCACTAATAGTTATAAATAGCTTTCACTTTGTCACTAATAGTTATAAATAGCTTTCACTTTGTCACTAATGGTTATAAATAGCTTTCACTTTGTCACTAATAGTTATAAATAGCTTTCACTTTGTTACTAATAGTTATAAATATCTTTCACTTTGTCACTAATGGTTATAAATAGCTTTCACTTTGTCACTAATAGTTATAAATAGCTTTCACTTTGTCACTAATGGTTATAAATAGCTTTCACTTTGTCACTAATAGTTATAAATAGCTTTCACTTTGTCACTAATAGTTATAAATAGCTTTCACTTTGTCACTAATGGTTATAAATAGCTTTCACTTTGTTACTAATAGTTATAAATAGCTTTCACTTTGTCACTAATAGTTATAAATAGCTTTCACTTTGTCACTAATAGTTATAAATAGCTTTCACTTTGTCACTAATAGTTATAAATAGCTTTCACTTTGTTACTAATAGTTATAAATAGCTTTCACTTTGTCACTAATAGTTATAAATAGCTTTCACTTTGTCACTAATAGTTATAAATAGCTTTCACTTTGTCACTAATAGTTATAAATAGCTTTCACTTTGTCACTAATAGTTATAAATAGCTTTCACTTTGTTACTAATAGTTATAAATAACTTTCACTTTGTTACTAATAGTTATAAATAGCTTTCACTTTGTCACTAATAGTTATAAATAGCTTTCACTTTGTCACTAATAGTTATAAATAGCTTTCACTTTGTCACTAATAGTTATAAATAGCTTTCACTTTGTCACTAATAGTTATAAATAGCTTTCACTTTGTCACTAATGGTTATAAATAACTTTCACTTTGTTACTAATAGTTATAAATAGCTCTCACTTTGTCACTAATAGTTATAAATAGCTTTCACTTTGTTACTAATAGTTATAAATAGCTTTCACTTTGTCACTAATAGTTATAAATAGCTTTCACTTTGTCACTAATAGTTATAAATAGCTTTCACTTTGTCACTAATAGTTATAAATAACTTTCACTTTGTTACTAATAGTTATAAATAGCTTTCACTTTGTCACTAATAGTTATAAATAGCTTTCACTTTGTCACTAATAGTTATAAATAGCTTTCACTTTGTCACTAATGGTTATAAATAGCTTTCACTTTGTCACTAATAGTTATAAATAGCTTTCACTTTGTCACTAATAGTTATAAATAGCTTTCACTTTGTCACTAATGGTTATAAATAGCTTTCACTTTGTTACTAATAGTTATAAATAGCTTTCACTTTGTCACTAATAGTTATAAATAGCTTTCACTTTGTCACTAATAGTTATAAATAGCTTTCACTTTGTCACTAATAGTTATAAATAGCTTTCACTTTGTTACTAATAGTTATAAATAGCTTTCACTTTGTCACTAATAGTTATAAATAGCTTTCACTTTGTCACTAATAGTTATAAATAGCTTTCACTTTGTCACTAATAGTTATAAATAGCTTTCACTTTGTTACTAATAGTTATAAATAACTTTCACTTTGTTACTAATAGTTATAAATAGCTTTCACTTTGTCACTAATAGTTATAAATAGCTTTCACTTTGTCACTAATAGTTATAAATAGCTTTCACTTTGTTACTAATAGTTATAAATAGCTTTCACTTTGTCACTAATAGTTATAAAAAGCTTTCACTTTGTCACTAATAGTTATAAATAGCTTTCACTTTGTTACTAATAGTTATAAATAGCTTTCACTTTGTCACTAATAGTTATAAATAGCTTTCACTTTGTTACTAATAGTTATAAATAGCTTTCACTTTGTCACTAATAGTTATAAATAGCTTTCACTTTGTCACTAATAGTTATAAATAGCTTTCACTTTGTCACTAATAGTTATAAATAGCTTTCACTTTGTCACTAATAGTTATAAATAGCTTTCACTTTGTCACTAATAGTTATAAATAGCTTTCACTTTGTCACTAATAGTTATAAATAGCTTTCACTTTGTCACTAATACTGTAGTTATAAATAGCTTTCACTTTGTTACTAATAGCTATAAATAGCTTTCACTTTGTTACTAATAGTTATAAATAGCTTTCATTTTGTCACTAATAGTTATAAATAGCTTTCACTTTGTCACTAATAGTTATAAATAGCTTTCACTTTGACACTAATAGTTATAAATAGCTTTCACTTTGTCACTAATAGTTATAAATAGCTTTCACTTTGACACTAATAGTTATAAATAGCTTTCACTTTGTCACTAATAGTTATAAATAGCTTTCACTTTGACACTAATAGTTATAAATAGCTTTCACTTTGTCACTAATAGTTATAAATAGCTTTCACTTTGACACTAATAGTTATAAATAGCTTTCACTTTGTCACTAATAGTTATAAATAGCTTTCACTTTGACACTAATAGTTATAAATAGCTTTCACTTTGTCACTAATAGTTATAAATAGCTTTCACTTTGTCACTAATAGTTATAAATAGCTTTCACTTTGTCACTAATAGTTATAAATAGCTTTCACTTTGACACTAATAGTTATAAATAGCTTTCACTTTGTCACTAATAGTTATAAATAGCTTTCACTTTGTTACTAATAGTTATAAATAGCTTTCACTTTGTCACTAATAGTTATAAATAGCTTTCACTTTGACACTAATAGTTATAAATAGCTTTCACTTTGTCACTAATAGTTATAAATAGCTTTCACTTTGTCACTAATAGTTATAAATAGCTTTCACTTTGTTACTAATAGTTATAAATAGCTTTCACTTTGTTACTAATAGTTATAAATAGCTTTCACTTTGTTACTAATAGTTATAAATAGCTTTCACTTTGTCACTAATAGTTATAAATAGCTTTCACTTTGTTACTAATAGTTATAAATAGCTTTCACTTTGTCACTAATAGTTATAAATAGCTTTCACTTTGTCACTAATAGTTATAAATAGCTTTCACTTTGTCACTAATAGTTATAAATAGCTTTCACTTTGTCACTAATAGTTATAAATAGCTTTCACTTTGTTACTAATAGTTATAAATAGCTTTCACTTTGTCACTAATAGTTATAAATAGCTTTCACTTTGTTACTAATAGTTATAAATAGCTTTCACTTTGTCACTAATAGTTATAAATAGCTTTCACTTTGTTACTAATAGTTATAAATAGCTTTCACTTTGTCACTAATAGTTATAAATAGCTTTCACTTTGTTACTAATAGTTATAAATAGCTTTCACTTTGTCACTAATAGTTATAAATAGCTTTCACTTTGTCACTAATAGTTATAAATAGCTTTCACTTTGTCACTAATAGTTATAAATAGCTTTCACTTTGACACTAATAGTTATAAATAGCTTTCACTTTGTCACTAATAGTTATAAATAGCTTTCACTTTGTTACTAATAGTTATAAATAGCTTTCACTTTGTCACTAATAGTTATAAATAGCTTTCACTTTGTTACTAATAGTTATAAATAGCTTTCACTTTGACACTAATAGTAATAAATAGCTTTCACTTTGTCACTAATAGTTATAAATAGCTTTCACTTTGTTACTAATAGTTATAAATAGCTTTCACTTTGTCACTAATAGTTATAAATAGCTTTCACTTTGTTACTAATAGTTATAAATAGCTTTCACTTTGACACTAATAGTTATAAATAGCTTTCACTTTGTCACTAATAGTTATAAATAGCTTTCACTTTGTTACTAATAGTTATAAATAGCTTTCACTTTGACACTAATAGTTATAAATAGCTTTCACTTTGTCACTAATAGTTATAAATAGCTTTCACTTTGACACTAATAGTTATAAATAGCTTTCACTTTGTCACTAATAGTTATAAATAGCTTACAAATAGATTCTTCAAATAAACTGTTTCTATCGTCTAGTACTAGACATTGAAGTTTTACTGTCATAAAAACGTTATATATCAAAAATATCAATTTCGCTTATAATGAATGCATATAACATTAAACAATTTTTCTATATAAAAGCTAATGACAGATCACAGATAATTTTGCTTTTTTAAAACACTCAACGTTTCGAATTTCTTTCCGAAATTCCTTTTCAAGAGCTCAATTTTAACTAAATAATTACAAAACATAACCTACTATTTAGGAAATACATAAAATATATAAAACATAATAATAATCAACAAATTATAAGACTCCTAATAAATATACATTTACAAGTAAAATTTTGTATCACAATAAAACACACAAATCACAGATACATATATTAACACATCTACTGTTAATAATAGAGTTAATATTTTAAATTTCTAAAAACACACAATCATTTTACTATATATACATTACCTCGAGTAACCAAAAAACCTACAAAAATGTAAAATTTCACTATAATTTCATTATTAAAAATTCATATGCAGACGGAAAACCATTTAATTCCATCATTTTATTCAAAGCATTTGTTTCCTGTTTTTTTATACCACATTTCCGCCAAAACTCCTCTTTTTCCAATCCCTTTCCTTATGTAAAACATCTATATCATCCTCGCCATTTGATGTTTATTATTAAACTTTTTAATATGTTCAGAAATGGAGTTATAATATTTCGAGTGTGTTGGTCTCTCGAGGTAATATATAGGCCTATATATTAGAATGATTGTGTGTTTTTAAAAACTTAAAGTGTTAACTCTATTATTAATAGTAGATGTGTAAGTGTATGTATCTGTGATTTGTCAGTTTTATTGTGATAAGAAAATATTTGACTTGTAAATGTATATTTATTAAGAGTTTTATAATTTGTTAATTTTTATTATGTTTTATATAATGTTATATATTTTATAAGTAGAAGGTTATGTTTTGTAATTGTCTAATTGAAATTGAGCTCTTGAAAAGGAATTTCGGAATGAAATTCGACACTTTGAGTGTTTTGAAAAAGCAAAATTGTCTGTGATCTGTCATTAGCATATATAAAAAAATTAATAGTTATTAACAGACATTAAATAATATATTAATAAACAATTTAATTACCAAAACTTAAAAGAAATTAATATCCAGGCTTAGAACTTCATTTCATTGTATTTTAAAAAATACCTTTCAGCAAAATATAATTTACAGAAATTGTTCCCAAAATAAACATATTCACTTTAACAAAGACTACATAAAATTTTTCCTCAGTTTTCCGTATATCTACTTGGAATATAAGAACAGCTTAAATGTACAGATGAAATGGGAAGAAGTGCGAAACAGATGAACAAACTGAGACAAATACTAATATTTATGAAGAATTTTAGAAAATATTGTCCAAAGAAGAAACTGTTTGTTACAGGATACATTGGCAGTGACAGGGAAAGAAAGGTTCAAGGATAGAAGATATCAGATGATCGTTGTCGTTAATATAAATGGTTCATGTTCCGAGACAAAGCGGAGTAGAGAAGGGTAAAGTTTGTAGTTAGTTACGTTTTCTGTAACGGATGTTGCCATTGGTAGAAAAATATTAGTCGATAAATGAATCAACTCAATACAGTCATGATAAGTTGTTACATATCATGAAGAAGAAGAATATTTTCACTCTTGAAATATTATATGTTTTATATTTCACTTATATTTTATTTACTTTATAACTTGAGATCTATTGTCATTTTCTTCAAATCTTTAAACTTCGTTGCTTCTTATATTTTAGGAATTAAATTATTTTGAAAACAAATATTTATATGATCTACTTTAAAACTTTGATCAACTTGAAGTATTATTTTATTGTACAATTATTATTATTATTGGATTATAAGGCCAATGAATAGCTTTTTTAAGAAGATTTACAATTTGATTTCGATGCTTTTATAGCGATCTTATACAATAAATTGTAAACAATTTATTCCAAATATTTTGTTTATTCTTAGATCTACGGGATGCCTTTTTAAATAAGTATTACTTATATTTAATCGTCCACTTTTCTTAACATTTCCACCTTACGCATACTTTGAAACACTTCAGAAGAGTTAAATCTCCTGCTTATATTGAAGAACATTTTAAGACAATATATTAACAAGCTATAGAATAAGGAGAGGTAGAATCTTGAAAAGAGTAAGAACAACTGAGGTGAAGCTATATAACGTATGCGACAATACTACACTAAAACCAAACTAGAAAAACATTACTTAAGACCCTCTACAACAGGGGTTCCCAAACAATTTACGTCCACGAACCCTCCTCGTGAGAAGGAATCCTCCCACGCCCCCTCCACTTGACACTATAAGGGAATATAAAAATTAAATCAAATATTATATATATTGAAAACTATTTATTTATTTATACTGTACATACTTTCACAAGAAACATGATATAACATTTCACGTTTTAAGTTGCTAGCTAAATTTTAACTGATAAGAGAAAAATGTGTTAGTGAGATACTTGAGTTTGCATTTTTACACTACCATGCTTATTTAAGGTTGTATTTCAGTAAAGGGACAATCCAAGTCATTACCAAAATCATGTTAGTTCCTATAATATTAAATATATTTAATGTATCTTAATATTTTTAACATGTCTCGCCCCCCCCCCGACTTGCCTTCACGCCTCCCAAGGGGGGCGTGCCCCCTAGTTTGGGAACCTATGTTATACAGGGTCAATCACAGGAAACGTATATTTTTAAAACGCACAATACACAACGACTAGAATAGTGGGTGACAAAATCACTGTAATGTTCAACTCAGCTGGGTACGACATTTTAGTAGCCATATTGCATTGGAATGCGGTATTTATGTTAAAGGTGGTGACACTGATATCGAAACACGACTTTTCCTTCGTAGATATTTCAACACCAGCAGTCACGGAAACATACCACAAAGCAACAATATTCTTAGATGGGTCACGAATTTAATAATAACGGGAACTGTAGCTGGATGTAACCAATCAGGTGGCGTTTGTACTGCACGGTCACCAGACAACATTGACAGAGTGAAGGATATATTGAAATGATCACTACCATTTTGGTGCCAGAGCTACAGAGACGGAAAATAAACATTAGAAACGTATGGTTTCAGCAGGATGGGGTCAAAGCAAGAACCTCAGTGAGAGTTCTTCGGGAGACTTTCCATGAAAACAGTTTTGGCGATTTGCCATGGCTACCTCGGTCGCCAGATCTAAGTTCCAGTGATTTTTACTCAGTTTCCAGTCACGTCTTTATGAAGATGTCACGCAGCCGTGGGAGCTAAATAACGAAGTTATGCCCCAAAATAAAACTTAGAAAGTTTCACCCCACAAAGGAAATATCCTTATATATATATATATATATATATATATATATATATATATACTTGGAATATTTACCTTTACGTCCTGGTCTTAAGAAAAGTTACTTCCTTGCTTCTTGGAAAATCCTCAGGTCTATCGTGAGACCTTAAAGTAGTCACCAGCCAAACTTGACGACCCTCTCTCTTTCACTTACCCCCTGCAAATCCCTACACGACTTCTTATTTTAATTTAAAAGGACCGGAAGAATCACGAACGTATGTAACAGCTGATATAGACGGAGATAAGCCCCGAAAGTTGGAAGAATTGAAGAATTAATCAGGAAATGTTGGAAGATGTAATGATCAACTTCAAACGTAGGCTCGACATTTGGATTGAAGAAAGAGTCCGTCATTTAAATTATGTTATTTTCCGTACATAATAATATTAAAGAAGCCCTACGTAGGAAATGAAACGATATAACGATTAATTTTATACTAATAAATAAGCTATTCTTTTAAAATCAACCGAGTTCGTATACTACTTATTTCAAAAACATACGACTCCTCTGACTGACTATGTATTTTAATTCTGTAAAAATGTAATTTAGACTGAAGGAACCGAAGTCCCGTGAAAAGCATCAAGAAGGAAGTATCAAACGTATGGGAGAAGCGATATTTTTTACATTTTAAATATTTATAATATTCTAAAAAATAAAAATAAATTGATTACTGGAGTGAGTGTTTTGTCTCATAAACACCTCTTGTATACTATACCCGACGCTTTTAGAAAACAAAGTGTTTTCAATTCGTATTAGTTTATTCATATAGTAACATTTTATAGCCTAAAGTCTGTGTGTTATGTAATTGGCTACCGAGGCTCATAAACACCAGTGTCGTGTATGTGCTGCTTACCATCACTACTGGCAACATAGTCCCATCACGGGCCTAATGAGAAATCCCAGCATATCATTTACGACATATCCGGCGTTTCTTACATCCAGAGTAACCAGGAATTCTTTAGGAAAGATTTCCTTATTAACTGGAGAATGCTACTTCTGGAAAAGTTTAGGGGTGGTGAAAGGCCTCTTTATCAAATAGACCTTACCTGTCTGAACACGAGCATCTCATGCTTAAGATCTTTTCTCTTTGACCAAAATCGTTTTCTCTTTAACCGTTTGTGTTCAAAATAAGAGGCTTTTGATGTCTCGGATGCTAGAGAATAAGGCGTACAACTTTAAAAAGAAAACCCCCAAAAAAGTAAAAAAAAACACAATCCGTACGGTTTAAATCCAACATGAAATTTCCTGCCCCAAACCTAATTTAGGATCCCAAAATATCTAATCTACTTCATATTTCATGTATAAACGTTTTTTTCAATGTAAAACATCTAAACTATTTAGAAACGAATGACAACACTATCGACCAATTCAAATAATCCCAACTTATGACAAGATCTATAAAATTAAATCCAAGAGAGACATCATTTTACAAAACTGAATTACTTATACCCTAAGACTAATAATGTCTGCAACTTTTGAATTCTAATCAATAATTGAATTCCATGGTCAATCACACCCTCTAAGAATTTGTTACTTATTTATGGTATAATATTTAAGCATGAATATAGAATGGACGTTAAAATGATTATTTTTAAGAGAAATCTTAATTCTTATTTAGTTTTATTTTATTTGAAATATTAATAGAAATCAAATGACATATTTTGACATTCGATCTTCTAAAGCGAGAATGTGTTATAGAGTCAAATATTCTTCTGTTAATTTTACTCTTGATAAAATACTGAAATATTCAAATGTGTTTTCATTAAACACATTTTATATAATAAAATATATATTGTAAAATATAACACTTATACACATAAAGGAAAATTATGATAAATTAAGTAAATAAAAATAAACGACTAAGAGGTCAATAAATTTTGAAATCTGATACTAATTATTCATATTTAAATTTGAAACTTTACATTCATTTTTTTTTTATCTCACTTTATTAGGGATTCCTCGGATGCATTCTACTAATGACTTAGGTTGGCTATACTTTGCTGATGTTTTCTGTTTCAGTCTGCAGTGCTTATATATACATCACGTTTACCATTATGTTTTATATATATATATATATATATATATATATATATATGACTTAGGTTGGCTATACTTTGCTGATGTTTTCTGTTTCAGTCTGCAGTGCTTATATATACATCACGTTTACCATTATGTTTTATATATATATATATATATATATATATATATATATATATGCTGATACGTATTCCTTCACAGATGGAAAAATATGATGAATAGTTGTTATCTGGATTACATCCGTTCATTCTGCAGTACATTAAATCGCAGTTCCGACATTTCGCTAGAATCGCATCTAGTATTGACGAGGTGAACCCAACAACAGTTGAAGAGCGAGTCAACTGTTGTTGGGTTCTCCTCGTCAATGCTTGATGAGATTCGAAACATCGGAACTGCGATTTAATGCACTGCAGAATAAACGGATGTACTCCTGATAATAACTATTCATCATATATATATATATATATATATATATATATATATATATATATATATATACAGGGTGGCGCACATAAATGTAGCCCCGTAAGCAAATGCAACACAATTGAAATTAAATCTTTTGTAGAACTCTACAGAGTTTGTAGAACTCTTTGGCAAAATCTGGGTCACACGCCAACTTGCTGTGATGAATGCCGAGTCTCCTAACGGACTTAGTTCTATACGAGACGCGATGTTAACAGTTAACAACAACTACGGGGGTTTGGACTGTATTGAGCTTATTTCTCGATGTATTTACAATTGTGCTCGTACTGCGCCACTTTCGTAACAACACTTGAACCATCCACTTGCCAGGAAAAGTACTCTCTGGGCATTTCTCACGAAACTTTCACGCGTTTCACTAATTGAACAGCTTCGGAAATAACACTCCACAAATAAAACTCTCTGAATAAGACTGCATTGTGCCAAGTAACCGGCCTCCATCCGGTGTGTTTGTTACGCTATTAAGACCCTCACATTTCCTGCTTGTACAGGGGAAGGGAAAAACACTGGGAAATTTCCCTTGATTCGGTATAAACATTATACAATCTCGGCTAAGTAATGGAGCTACTTATAATATCATTATATAGTACGAGTACATAAAACTATACGTTACCATTAGTTAAAGATTATTAAATGAATTAATTCGACATTCTACAGAATATTACTACTATTTGTAACTGATGTAATTATTGAAACGTTTGTATGTTTGCGTCAATACAATTTTCATGCCATTTCGCTTCTATTCTCATGTTTGTTACACGGAAGTGGTCATCTCAAGAGAAATAACGGGACACCTTATTTAAAGTCCAATCGTACAATATACAATGTCCCACTGTTATATTGGCCTTCCACAAAGATGATACAGCAATAATTGTTAGATTTTATAAACAAGTAAAGAAAATGTTACACCGTGCACAATTCAAGAACCGTTTTACAACCCTCTGGGGCACTGTTATACATAGGCCATTAATAATATTGTAGAATCCAAGAGACAGCTACAGTCTATATTTAAATGTATCCTTAAAGGGGTTTTGATTTATAGAAGAGCATATATAAGTGGTTTGTTCAGGTGCGTTCCCGTGAGGTGGAACTGGTATTTACAATAGGGTGTTTATCAATTTTACTTTAAGGCATATATTTTAGTAAAAGTAGAGCTTAGGATGATAGAGATCTGCTCGAAATTAATCAAGAAGTCCTCGGAATAATAACATTTTAGACAATTTGTATAATACTATATTTAAGAGAGAGAGAGAGAGAGAGAGGGGGGGAGGGAAGGAAAGTGAGAGAGGGAGAGAGAGAGATCTTAAATGACAAAAAAGAATAATTTTGTGTGTGTAGGGGGGTGTATGTGTGTGTGTGTGTGTGTGTGTAAATAGCGGACTTTAACAAGAGCCAAGGCGTATACGGAGCATATTGCAAATAGTGAGATTAGATTAGGAAGTAACTAGTGGTTCAGGATCTTTTCCCCGCCTTTTTATAGAGTTTAAGAGTGTACGTAATAATATTACCCTTTGTGTACAAATATTTACCGAAATAAAATTAACAACGTAGGAAATATAATGGCTACAAATAGTGAAAATTGAAGTTAATTTTTGTTAGCATTCAATCCGGTTACATTTTAAACAATACTTTGCAATACATTACTTTGCAATATTACTTTGCAATACATTACTTTGCAATATTACTTTGCAATATTTTACTGCGTAGTTAATCACTCACGTCTTTAAAGTTATTCATTTGTTTTTTATTGTTTCATTCAAAATTCTACAAACTCACAAAAATTTACCATTTTAGAACCTTTTATGCCACATTCTGAAGTAAATGAACTCTTAAATGGCTTCACCTACTCGCTATATTGAAATATAAGTTTTATTATTGGAATACTTTAGCTGAGCTACTGGAAGTTATAAAAACCTCCTGTATCTATTTAATGATATTTATTTAATACTAAAGTAAGCATGAAATATGGTTTATAAAATTAATTATTTTAATATTATTTATAAAATTATATGTAAAAGTAATTCTCTATGTATAAGTAATTCTGTAAAAGTAATTTTGTAAAAGTATTTTATTAGATAATTATTTTCCTGAAGATGCTGGTACTATTTTATTGGCGAAAAGCTTTGAATAAATATATTCATTAAAAGTATTCTTGTTTTTGAAATATTTTTAATTTATTAACTATATACAAGAAAACATATCACTATATTTAATATACTACATA
>JBAIZL010000001.1:80586372-80611372 GCA_036971475.1 Prosapia bicincta | reverse complement strand
ACTAAATTCACGCACCATATAATCTCTGCTTCAGTCACTTTATCTTTTAGTTTATATTTATCCTAAGGAAGGAGGGGAGGTAATGACGACATCTGCATGACGCGCTTGCCCGCTACGGCAATGAAAACTGGAACCTTCCATGTTGAAATAAACAGTGTACAAATAATCACCGTCAAATAAAACACATACTATCATGAGTCTAGACAAATAGCTGGCTACGAATGTTTACACAGCGTTCTGTATGGTCAGAAACAGACTGAGTTATCTGTTATCCCCACCTGTCCATATGATAACAGAACCACTGCGCACCCCAAGGCCACGGTCCAGGCTAAAACCTCCCAGCTGTACCAACTCGACACGTTTAATATTTATTGACATAAGTCCTGAAGTCATAGCATTGGGCTTATCAAATAAATAATGGGCATCTAAATAAAGAAGTGTTATTTCCTGACTGCCCTGCCCCTAAACCGCTGGCTTACAATACCAAATATTCGAGAGCAATGACCACTAGTTTTGTTTCTAATCAAAATAAATATTTTCCCGATTTTTTAAAATTTTCCCTGACTTTTCCTGAATTTTCCAGAATCTTAAAATTCCCTGACTTTTCCAGGTTTTCCCGGTTTTCCCTGTCACTATACACCCTGTTAACACTGTACAATACTTACCTGTAAAATATATATTGCAAAATGTTAGATATTGTCTTTATATAATGTATAATAGACTTTATCTAGTGAGAACTTCACCAAATGTAAATACTAAAATAATGCAATCAAAATCTCATCAAACATAAAACTACTCAGACCGGTTTCGGCTATCATGCCGCTTTTATCAATGATGAGCTCACAATTACTCACTCCTATTATTAACCTTTTATTGGACATTGTATTTTAATTAATTATTCTTATTAACTATTCAGAAAAAGTCAACTGTCTCTACTAAAAATATCTCATCAAACCGGAAGTGTGAAATCTGGGTTTAAAAAAATAACAAATTTACAGGACATATTTTGTTCAAGAAGACTTCATTTTTATTTCTCATTCAATAGATATCGAAAGAACGTTACACCTAAAGTACACTTTAGTACTCTGCACTAAAGCAAATTGAAACTTGAGGCTAGAGTACCGTGTAGAACTTCCTTATCTAGCTCTTCCCTTCCCTAATTCATTACGAAACTTACATTTATTTACTTTTAAAAAAACCATTTACTAGTTTATGGAATTCGGAATTAGAATTTCGTCATACAAAAACAACTTTTACGCTTGTTTACACGAGACAACGTTTTGTCGACAAATTAAAAGTTAATTGAAATAGAAATCAAAAGTTAACTGCTCGTGTTATTTAAGGAGTTATTTTTACGACAACGATTTTATGCACGGTATGTGCTATTATAACGAAACAGATTGCTTCATTTCATTATACTTAACAAAAAAGGACATTGACCAAATGTTATAGCCAGTGGACTTTACCAGGATTAATTGTGAATTTGCTTTTTAAGTTGTTTATTTTCGAGCGAACGTATCTTATATTTTATCTTCCAGATTAATTTTATTTATCTCTGATATCACATCTTTTACATGTTACAATGTTCCCTTTTTTAAAAAAATAATCTACAATTTTATAGATTTTAGTTTTTTATTATATTTTGATATTATTAGTAGTTTGTTGTTTTTACTTTTCCAAGTAGAAGAAGATTACTTTCTATGTTTACGTTAGGTGGTATGTCTACTTCCCACGTCCTCTACCAGGTTTATATCATTACAGTTTTGTTATTTATATTACAAAACTATTCAATGCTTCGCAGGTGATAGTAGTCATATTGGCTAATTGATCTAACCTACAAAAATATCTATTTGACTTCTTTGTGAGAATGAGTTATAGCTGAAAACGTTTAGCCTATATGATGATTTAGAAACGCTTATTACTGACTGTGTGTGTGTGTGTGTGTGTGTGTGTCTGTGTGTGTGTGTGTGTGTGTGTGTGTGTATGTGTGTGTGTGTGTGTGTATGTGTGTGTGTGTGTGTGTGTGTGTGTGTGTGTGTGTGTGTGTGTGTGTGTGTGTGTGTGTGTGTGTGTGTGTATGTGTGTGTGTGTGTGTGTGTGTGTGTGTGTGTGTGTGTGTGTGTGTGTGTGTGTGTGTGTGTGTGTGTGTGTGTGTGTGTGTGTGTGTGTGTGTGTGTGTGTGTGTGTGTGTGTGTGTGTGTGTGTGTGTGTGTGTGTGTGTGTGTGTGTGTGTGTGTGTGTGTGTGTGTGTGTGTGTGTGTGTGTGTGTGTGTGTGTGTGTGTGTGTGTGTGTGTTTGTGTATGTCATATGAAATAATATTTTAAATACCTGCAAAACAATTTTCGGTATTGTGGTTTTTAAAATATTTAAACGCTTAAAAATATTACAAATTTTCGTCAAAACTAATGTTAGAAATTATTTTTAATAAATCCTTGTAAAAAAAGCATATTCATTTAAAACCCTGCTTGGTGGTCTTGTCTCCTGACTTTTTCGTAATGCTTAGGCGGTAAGTCATTATGAATATAACCCTGATGACCAGGAGTGGGTTTGGAATATAAATATAAGGTCAGGACATAAAGTCTCTGATAGAAGATTCGGGATTGAGCACCTGAAGTATTCCTGGCCTCAATCAGAGGTGTATATCAAATACAGCAAGGGAAAATGTTGTTAAATGTGAAATAATGATTAAAGTAGGGCGGGTCGATTCAGTGACTTTAACGGATTGGTGATTTCAGTGACAACGCCGTTATAGATCGCTGACTTTTATCGGTGACAGGGGTTACTGAGACATCTCTGTATATGCCAATAACATATTACACTGGTGAAATGACTCCACACCTCGCTACGATCTTGAGAACAAATTACCGAGTGCATAATTGCGTCTACTATACACATCACTGATACTGTCGTGGAACCTGACACAAATCGTCCACTCAGACACGACGTAAATGAGTAGAACCGGTGACAGCGACAAATCAACCAATGATAGCCGTGATAAAATATCAGTAACTTTCCCGTCAGATACGGAGACACTTTACCCAATCACAACAGAAACAACCCCTCTCTCCTTTTCAGCCAACGACACTGGACGATGATCGGCCCTGTGAACCGAGCTTTGAGAGCAGAGCCAGTGACACCGACAAATCAACCAATGATAGCCGTGATAAAATATCAGTAACTTTCCCGTCAGATACGGAGACACTTTACCCAATCACAACAGAAACAACCCCCCTCTCCTTTTCAGCCAACGACACTGGGCGATGATCGGCCGTGTGAACCGAGCTTTGAGAGCACAGCCAGTGACACCGACAAATCAACCAATGACAGCCACAATAAAATATTAATGCGACGTTTTGACAAATTACAAGAGACAATTTCCGATTGATCCATTGTCACTGGAACGTGTGTGGGATTACCTGGGGCTACCAACGACAAGCGAATATCATTGGAAAGTCACCGTGACATAAAATATCGACCATCCCTAGATTGAAGACGGATTGTGAGCAAGACACAGGTCTAAAGGGCTTCAGTAACTCTTTACGCACATAATGATGATCATGAAATAAGATAAAATGTGTACATGTTCTTGTTTATATTCCGCAACGTTAGTGAGGATTCAATTAATTTTTTCCCGTTTTACAATCTATGTTTATTTTTGATAGAGTCATTTATCTAATATGAAACTTTGTAACTTGTGAACAATCAAATTGCACCTCCAGTATGATCGCAGAACATTTCTACTCGTCCTTTAACATGACCCGAGCCTATTAACGCACTGCATTAGTTGTTTTAGTTTGAAACTACATGGTTTTCTAGTTCAGATCGTTGAAAATTTATTTACATAACAATTTTTAGTATATAACAAGAAAATGGCATCACAATAATGAAAGATTAGTTACTGGCAATATATAGGCCTAATATAAATCAAGATATCCTAAGGGAGAAAACGTATTTTGGCCCGGCAAGCTGGCCTGAGCAACCGGGCGGGTCCACAGGTGGCGGATAGTGGGACGGCCTACAGAAATGTAGGTTACCTGTGAATAAGGATTCCGGAAGGTTTCTGAATATGCAGGCCTGGACCAAGGCTATGGTTCAAAGGTGAGGAATTATCCCTCCTCGTCAGTCAACCGGTTGGGCTTGGTAGAAATAACCGAGTGCTCAGACCGGGGAGACTGGGGTAGTTGGGAATTAAGTCCTCACAATGCTACTCTCACCTCCCGGGTGAACCAAGGGCAATGCGACAGTGAAGTAGGGGCGGGAAACTGCCCAAACGACACAGTTGTAAAAAAGAGAGTAAAGCAGGCTGTTCATCTGAGCAGTTAATAATGTCCTGAACTTGGGGTGTGCTTCAAGGTCAGTGACTGAATACCCAATCCAAGGTGGAAGGCATCGTGCCGAAGGATGAATGGCTGCAGGGTATAAAATGCAGTCCCAAACGATCCCCTTGAGGAACCAGACAAAACCTCATTGTATGTTGTCTTGCCAGGGCAGTGGGGGCTCTGCTCTGGTCGACCGTTATTTCCCCCATACTCGTGGGACTTTAATGGACCAAGTAAGTATAAGAATTAATTTCGAGACTGCACAGACAGTGGGAGCCAATGAGACGGCAAACCGTGAGTCTGTAGCAGATGTGTCAACGGCAACCATCACTGGGGGTGCGGGGGCGGCTGTCAAGCTGCCGACTGCAGAAACCGGTGAAGTGGCTGTAGAGTTGAGCTCAATGTCTAGTCCTGGGGCTGCTCTGCGGACCCAGGCGACTGCAAATTAAGCAGAACAATGATCAAGATCCTCCAAGTGAACCTACAGCATAGCAGGGCGGCGAGTGCTGTCGTGTGTAGGATGCTGGACAGGGGAGAGGTGGACTTGGTGCTCATCCAGGAACCATGGATTTCTGGAGGAAAAATATGCGGGCTGGTGACATCTGGAGGTAAGTTGTTGTATGATAAGGACTCCGGTGTTCCCAGGACGTGTATCCTGGTTAGGAGGGGGTTGTGTGCTTTTGTACTAACGAACTTCTGTTGCAGGGATTTGTTAGCAGTGACGGTGGAGCTGCGGGCGGAGGGGGGGATGAAGAGGCTGAACCTGGCCACGGCATATCTCCCCTTTGACTGCGCGGGGGCTCTGCCAACACAAGAGCTGAGGAGCCTGGTCGAGCACTGCGAGGCTGTGGATGAGGAGCTGCTGGTGGGTATGGATGCTAACTCCCATCACACTTCGTGGGGTAGTACAGGTACAAACACTAGAGGTGAGGAACTTTTAGCTTATCTTAGCTCTAAGAATCTACTAGTCCTAAATCAGGGGGAAGAGCCGACGTTTGTCACTAGGGCCAGACAGGAGGTCCTGGACATTACGGTGGCATCGAACCAGATGGCTAGGTATGTACTAAATTGGCATGTGTCGGATGAACCATCTTCTTCTGATCACAGACATATTAGGTATGATATCTCTCTAAATCCAGCCATGCTTCGTCCAACCAGGGATCCAAGAAGAACAGACTGGGACTCCTACAGGAGGGACCTGGGTGTTCGGATTGAGGAGGCTGGATTGGAGTATGGTGGGAGGAGAGAGCTAGAAGACTCTGCCACATTGGTTGGCGAGGCTATAATAGAATCCTTTACCGATAACTGCCCTCTCAGTGAGGGGAGGAAAGTAGGGGATCCGTCATGGTGGAACAAGAAGCTAGCCAAACTTCGGAAGACCACCAGGAGACTCTTTAATAGAGCAAAAAAGAACGGGGAGTGGGACCTGTATAGGAAAACACTAACCGAATACAACAGGGCAATTAGAGAAGCGCGCAGGAAGTCCTGGAAGGAGTTTTGTCATGAGATTGACAAAACTCGGGAAGGGGCACGACTGTATAAAGTGCTCTCTAAGGACCCAGTGAACCCGGTGGGGATGCTAAGAACTCCACTGGGAAATATAACAAAAACGGCAGGGGAAACTGTGGAAGAATTAATCAGGACACATTTCCCTTCCAGTACCCTGAGGAAACTTGGGGGAGCAGACACTGAACCGGTTACCAAACTCTCCACAAGACGTGGTAAGAGGGAGGACTGGGAAGTGGCAAGGAGGATAGTAACTCCACAAAGGGTAAGATGGGCTATTGGCACTTTTAAACCCTACAAATCTCCAGGTCCAGATGGGATCTATCCTGTGCTGCTGCAGCAGGGAATGGATATGCTGGTGCTGGTACTTACTAAATTATACAGGCTAAGCATTGCTCTAGGGCATGTGCCGGCAGCCTGGAAATCTAGTAAGGTGGTCTTTATACCTAAGCCCACCGGTAACCAATCGGAAGGGAAAGGATACAGACCTATCACACTCATGTCCTTTGTTCTCAAGGGACTTGAAAAACTGGTTGATAGGCATATTAGGGGGGGTGCTTTGGCTATCAAACCACTGCATTGGAACCAGTATGCTTACCAACCGGGGAAATCTTGCGAGGGAGCTCTCCATCAAGTGGTTGGTAGGATTGAGCAAATGATCGCTAAGAAAGGTTGTGCCATAGGTGCCTTCCTCGACATTGAAGGGGCTTTCAATAACCCCTCAGTGGAGACGATGGTAAGTGGTGCAAGACGTCATGGAGTGGATGCGACCACGTGTGGTTGGATAAGTTCCATGTTAACAAACAGAAGCATTTCTGTAGAGGTGGCAGGGGAGGTCAGAAGGGCGGAGACAAGTCTGGGCTGTGCACAGGGGGGGGGTTCTCTCTCCTCTGTTGTGGTGCCTAGTGGTTGACAACCTTATTGAACTCCTGAATGAACAGGGGTACTTCTGTCTAGGATATGCGGACGACATAGTTGTCCTGATCCTGGGCAGATTCCCTGATACAGTCCTTGAGGTAATCAGAAATCCTCTACGACTGATTGAAGAGTGGTGTAAAAAGGAGAACCTTAGGGTAAATCCAAAAAAGACTGCTCTCATTAACTTCACCAGACAGCGAAAAGATCTGACGACCAGGATGCCCCGCTTGTTTGGTGAATACCTTGAGTTTGTGGGGGAGGTGAAGTACCTGGGAGTTACTCTGGACAGGAAACTCACCTGGAATCCACATCTTGAGAGGACAGTTAACAGGGCCAAAAGGGCACTGATGACTGTGAGAAGAATGGTGGGTAAGAAATGGGGACTGAAGCCATCAATGATGCACTGGATGTATCTGAGGGTGATAAGACCTATGATTACCTATGGAGCTCTGGTGTGGTGGACAAAGGCCAACCAGGCACAGACAAGAGCTAAACTGAGCTCTATCCAGAGATTGGCCTGTCTGTGCACACTGGGAGCGATGTCAACTACACCAGGTGCAGCAATGGAAGTAATGCTTAACCTCCCTCCCCTTGAGCTTGTCCTTAGGGGAGAGGCGAGGCTAGCGGCATGGAGATTGCGCAACTCGAGCAACTGGGCTAACCTCCCAGATGTCTCGGGACATATGAGTATCGAGTGCGTGGTCAAAGAACCCGTCTTGGAAATGGGCAGCGACCACATTACTCGAATGTTTGCACCTGACCAGGTCCACCAAACTGTGATGGAATGGTCAGGGACATTAACATCGGGAGCTCAGATCTGGTACACAGATGGCTCCAAGATGGACTTCGGCACTGGAGCGGGGGTGTATTGTAAAAACCCAAGGGTAGAACTAGTTTTTTCCTTGGGGAGGCATACCTCTGTCTTTCAGGCCGAAGTATATGCTATAAATGCCTGTCTGGGAGAGATAGCGAGAAGGGAAACACATGGGGCCCGGATTGCTATTTTCTCCGACAGTCAGGCAGCAATTAAGGCACTAAACGGACACGTGGTCACCTCGGCCATAGTCAGGGAGTGCCTAATTAACCTACAAGCTCTGGCAAGGCACAATCAAGTCAAGATTGGTTGGGTGCCAGGGCATAGGGGAATACTTGGAAATGAAGCCGCAGATGCGCTGGCCAGGGAGGGGTCCTCGACTCCCCTGATTGGACCGGAACCTGCGGTGGGTATTTCCAAATCCATGGTCAGGATGACAGTGCGAAGGTGGATGGCTGAAAGACACTGTGAGCACTGGATCAGGGCCGAAGGGATGAGGCACAGTAAGCTAACCCTTAGGAGACCTTCCTTGGGGCTGCAGAAGAGTCTCATCTATCTGTCTAGGCAGGAATTAAGGATAGCCACAGGACTACTCACGGGACACTGTGGACTAAGGAAACATTTGCATAAAATGGGTATCTACAAGGATGAACCAGTGTGCAGATTGTGCGGGCAGGAACAGGAGACTGCCACACACATCATTTACAGATGTGGAGTACTTGCTGAGAGGCGCTTCAACCTCTTTGGTGATGGAACGGCTTTGGTGGATGCTGAAGGTAAAACTCTAGTCAGGAAACTCCTAAACCTGGTAAGAGGGAAGGGGTTATTTGACTAGATCAGGGAGGTAAGTACAATATACCTTAAGGTAGCAGTGCTTCGGGCAATTCAAACCCGCTCCCAAGTTAAAAAAAAAAAAAAAAAAAAAATCTTATATTTTATCTTCCAGATTAATTTTATTTATCTCTGATATCACATCTTTTACATGTTACAATGTTCCCTTTTTTAAAAAAATAATCTACAATTTTATAGATTTTAGTTTTTTATTATATTTTGATATTATTAGTAGTTTGTTGTTTTTACTTTTCCAAGTAGAAGAAGATTACTTTCTATGTTTACGTTAGGTGGTATGTCTACTTCCCACGTCCTCTACCAGGTTTATATCATTACAGTTTTGTTATTTATATTACAAAACTATTCAATGCTTCGCAGGTGATAGTAGTCATATTGGCTAATTGATCTAACCTACAAAAATATCTATTTGACTTCTTTGTGAGAATGAGTTATAGCTGAAAACGTTTAGCCTATATGATGATTTAGAAACGCTTATTACTGACTGTGTGTGTGTGTGTGTGTGTGTGTGTGTGTGTCTGTGTGTGTGTGTGTGTGTGTGTGTGTGTATGTGTGTGTGTGTGTGTGTGTATGTGTGTGTGTGTGTGTGTGTGTGTGTGTGTGTGTGTGTGTGTGTGTGTGTGTGTGTGTGTGTGTGTGTGTGTGTGTGTGTGTGTGTGTATGTGTGTGTGTGTGTGTGTGTGTGTGTGTGTGTGTGTGTGTGTGTGTGTGTGTGTGTGTGTGTGTGTGTGTGTGTGTGTGTGTGTGTGTGTGTGTGTGTGTGTGTGTGTGTGTGTGTGTGTGTGTGTGTGTGTGTGTGTGTGTGTGTGTGTGTGTGTGTGTGTGTGTTTGTGTATGTCATATGAAATAATATTTTAAATACCTGCAAAACAATTTTCGGTATTGTGGTTTTTAAAATATTTAAACGCTTAAAAATATTACAAATTTTCGTCAAAACTAATGTTAGAAATTATTTTTAATAAATCCTTGTAAAAAAAGCATATTCATTTAAAACCCTGCTTGGTGGTCTTGTCTCCTGACTTTTTCGTAATGCTTAGGCGGTAAGTCATTATGAATATAACCCTGATGACCAGGAGTGGGTTTGGAATATAAATATAAGGTCAGGACATAAAGTCTCTGATAGAAGATTCGGGATTGAGCACCTGAAGTATTCCTGGCCTCAATCAGAGGTGTATATCAAATACAGCAAGGGAAAATGTTGTTAAATGTGAAATAATGATTAAAGTAGGGCGGGTCGATTCAGTGACTTTAACGGATTGGTGATTTCAGTGACAACGCCGTTATAGATCGCTGACTTTTATCGGTGACAGGGGTTACTGAGACATCTCTGTATATGCCAATAACATATTACACTGGTGAAATGACTCCACACCTCGCTACGATCTTGAGAACAAATTACCGAGTGCATAATTGCGTCTACTATACACATCACTGATACTGTCGTGGAACCTGACACAAATCGTCCACTCAGACACGACGTAAATGAGTAGAACCGGTGACAGCGACAAATCAACCAATGATAGCCGTGATAAAATATCAGTAACTTTCCCGTCAGATACGGAGACACTTTACCCAATCACAACAGAAACAACCCCTCTCTCCTTTTCAGCCAACGACACTGGACGATGATCGGCCCTGTGAACCGAGCTTTGAGAGCAGAGCCAGTGACACCGACAAATCAACCAATGATAGCCGTGATAAAATATCAGTAACTTTCCCGTCAGATACGGAGACACTTTACCCAATCACAACAGAAACAACCCCCCTCTCCTTTTCAGCCAACGACACTGGGCGATGATCGGCCGTGTGAACCGAGCTTTGAGAGCACAGCCAGTGACACCGACAAATCAACCAATGACAGCCACAATAAAATATTAATGCGACGTTTTGACAAATTACAAGAGACAATTTCCGATTGATCCATTGTCACTGGAACGTGTGTGGGATTACCTGGGGCTACCAACGACAAGCGAATATCATTGGAAAGTCACCGTGACATAAAATATCGACCATCCCTAGATTGAAGACGGATTGTGAGCAAGACACAGGTCTAAAGGGCTT
The DNA here is from genome assembly GCA_036971475.1 of Prosapia bicincta. Lineage (NCBI taxonomy): Eukaryota > Metazoa > Arthropoda > Insecta > Hemiptera > Cercopidae > Prosapia > Prosapia bicincta. Next base: position 80,600,904 of record JBAIZL010000001.1, on the reverse strand, counting down.
CAGTAACTCTTTACGCACATAATGATGATCATGAAATAAGATAAAATGTGTACATGTTCTTGTTTATATTCCGCAACGTTAGTGAGGATTCAATTAATTTTTTCCCGTTTTACAATCTATGTTTATTTTTGATAGAGTCATTTATCTAATATGAAACTTTGTAACTTGTGAACAATCAAATTGCACCTCCAGAATGATCGCAGAACATTTCTACTCGTCCTTTAACATGACCCGAGCCTATTAACGCACTGCATTAGTTGTTTTAGTTTGAAACTACATGGTTTTCTAGTTCAGATCGTTGAAAATTTATTTACATAACAATTTTTAGTATATAACAAGAAAATGGCATCACAATAATGAAAGATTAGTTACTGGCAATATATAGGCCTAATATAAATCAAGATATCCTAAGGGAGAAAACGTATTTTAAAGTTTAATAGACTTTACTAGTTTGCAATCAACTTGAATAAAGCCCATTGCAAATAATTATTAAAAATAATAAATATGCCAATAATCATCGGAATATCTCCAATAATTATTAAATATGATAAATCAAAGACGATAGCGCACATATAAATGGGTGAGAATTTCTGTAATATTTTTGGTTAGGTTTGCATTAGCTTTTGACACAAATGCGTCTTTTAAACTATAAAATAAAACTTTAAAAACTGTTTATTGCAATATTTCCTTGTGAAGTATTTGGAAATGTTATTTGACGTTGCCAAGAAATAGGAGGCAACAAAGTTTCCAAATGTTTCCAAATTTCCTAGGATGCAACTAAATTAAGCGTCTAAAAGTAAAAAACGTTACAAGTCTACGGAAAACCTTTACTCGACAAGGCAAAATTTCATTGTATAAATTTGGAAAGCAACTGATTGTGTTTTTGAAATAGGGAACAGACTCCATAAATATTTTTACGTTAAATATTTTAACTTTCTAAAGCTATTACAATTAAATAGAATGAAAATAACTAAACACAAATTTTCAATGTTTTCTGCAGGGTATTTATTTTATCAGTCAAGTATATTCCATTAGTTAGTACTAGTAAGAATATATCGGCAAGAAAACAAACGCATTTTGTATTAAAGGTTTTAATGGCATGTATCAGAATAGAACAAGGGTCTACTTACTGTTATTCCTACACCAAGAGAAATTTAATATCACATTAGTCTTTTATACCCTAATTACTTACTGGATAATGAAGGAGGGTGTGCTCAAAATTTCAAGTTAAACAATTCTATATATATAATGTATCTCAATCAAAACATAAGACATAGAAAGATGAAAATCTCTTTTCGTTATAATTAAATAAATTCATCACAACCTCTTTTCCTTTTCTGCTTGTAATATTTTCGATACATTCTTTCATAAAAGAAATTTGTATTGATTACGTTTTACGTTCCATATTTTCAAATAAAAGGGTCAATTTTCTTTAGAACGGGTCATAAATAATTTTTCTTTGTCAGACATAATTATTTTATTAATAGGCCTAGTACCGTTATTCTTAACTAATAGCAAGATACCAATTTTAATATAATTGTGTTATTTTTTGCTTCTCCATTAATTTCAGTACTAAATTAGGCTGATTTTCAAAACGAATAATAATGTTTACTTTTTTGAAAGTTCAGAGTTTTGTTCTCTAAGCTTTTGATTAATAATCTCTTTGCCGTAACCGTAAACACGTTGAACAATAATGTCAACTTGAAATATTGACGTTGGTGATCCAAAGCTTTTTAACATCACAGCGTACTTTGTACATTTAGGAAATATTTTTAATACCGTTTTCTGGATGACCTGTAAATTATATGTAGTCTGCTGGAAGTCCTGTAGTAGAAAGAAATTATATGTAGTCTGCTGGAAGTCCTGTAGTAGAAAGAAATTATATGTAGTCTGCTGGAAGTCCTGTAGTAGAAAGAAATTATATGTAGTCTGCTGGAAGTCCTGTAGTAGAAAGAAATTATATGTAGTCTGCTGGAAGTCCTGTAGTAGAAAGAAATTATATGTAGTCTGCTGGAAGTCCTGTAGTAGAAAGAAATTATATGTAGTCTGCTGGAAGTCCTGTAGTAGAAAGAAATTATATGTAGTCTGCTGGAAGTCCTGTAGTAGAAAGAAATTATATGTAGTCTGCTGGAAGTCCTGTAGTAGAAAGAAATTATATGTAGTCTGCTGGAAGTCCTGTAGTAGAAAGAAATTATATGTAGTCTGCTGGAAGTCCTGTAGTAGAAAGAAATTATATGTAGTCTGCTGGAAGTCCTGTAGTACAAAGAAATTATATGTAGTCTGCTGGAAGTCCTGTAGTAGAAAGAAATTATATGTAGTCTGCTGGAAGTCCTGTAGTAGAAAGAAATTATATGTAGTCTGCTGGAAGTCCTGTAGTAGAAAGAAATTATATGTAGTCTGCTGGAAGTCCTGTAGTAGAAAGAAATTATATGTAGTCTGCTGGAAGTCCTGTAGTAGAAAGAAATTATATGTAGTCTGCTGGAAGTCCTGTAGTAGAAAGAAATTATATGTAGTCTGCTGGAAGTCCTGTAGTAGAAAGAAATTATATGTAGTCTGCTGGAAGTCCTGTAGTAGAAAGAAATTATATGTAGTCTGCTGGAAGTCCTGTAGTAGAAAGAAATTATATGTAGTCTGCTGGAAGTCCTGTAGCAGAAAGAAATTATATGTAGTCTGCTGGAAGTCCTGTAGTACAAAGAAATTATATGCAGTCTGCTGGAAGTCCTGTAGCAGAAAGAAATTATATGTAGTCTGCTGGAAGTCCTGTAGTAGAAAGAAATTATATGTAGTCTGCTGGAAGTCCTGTAGTAGAAAGAAATTATATGTAGTCTGCTGGAAGTCCTGTAGTAGAAAGAAATTATATGTAGTCTGCTGGAAGTCCTGTAGCAGAAAGAAATTATATGTAGTCTGCTGGAAGTCCTGTAGCAGAAAGATATTATAGTGAACATTAAATGTATCTTGTAAAACAATTACTAATTATTTTTCTCTTACTTTACTCTCTCTCTCTCTCTCTTCCATTTGCATAAATATGTTTATTATTATATAGCTTGCTACTACAGTGCCTCGGATATAAATATTGGATAATATACTTTACTTGCCTTTAATTACACTGAAAATACCAATTTGTATTGTAAAATATATTCGATCTAACAGTTAAATTGATTTAATATACTTCGGAAATGGAAAGCTTTTTAGAACCACGTTATTCTCTATGAATTTCAGTAATATTTTAAAAGCATTTATAAAGCTATCTGAAAACCATACCTACCCTACTCTAGCCTGGAACTCTAGACAAGAAACTATGAGCTTGTTACAGAGAAAAGAAATTTAATTTCCAAAAAGTTTATAAATTACGATTTCCATCTATAACCCCCTCCAACCTCTGTTTATGGTCGTTGGTACGCGTATGAATTTAAGTATTACTGCAATGCATACATTGTAAATACAAACCTCATCTATGACATTTAATTGTCATTAAACTTACTGAAAATACAAATTTCAGTGGCCAAGTGTGTTTGGTCTAACGAATGTATCTTTATTTTATAATTGTTAACAAAACAATTACTCTATAAAACGCCGAAAATAGTAACCTATATTTATTTAGGTTTTAAAACATTTTAAAATGTTCATTTTTTATAAAAATATAGATTTTTAAAATTAAAATGAGAAATAAACGTTAAAAAAAATCTAGACAAGTTTTGGTGTTGCACTACGAATATTTGTATATTGAAAAATTCGTAATAAAGAAATAACTTTAAAAAATAAAACCACTCATGTTTTTTTACCTCCGTTTTAAACCCAGCACTCGGGAAGCTGTAGCACTCTATTTCATATAATATCCGATAGTCACTCCATATAATCGGGTTTTATCCATAAATTGCTGACTCTAGTTTTATAACGCCAATAAATGCATATTTCACAGGATTTAATATTTAACTGCAACCTGTGATAATAAAATGTAATTGCGTGTAATCTGATAACAAACTGCCGATGTATGGAACGAGGCTTAAGAGCTGTAGGTAATAACATTTTATGTGTCCAATGACCGCCATGTATTGACAGTATAAAGTTAATTTGCGTGTAGGCGGGCGCTGTGGGGGCTGGCAAAGCTAAAGTCATGGGCTAAATTGCTCAGGCTTTTTGGTTTTAAATATAACTGAAAATCCTGTTTTGCGTACGGAAAGAGAATTTAGTCTATGAATGATTAATTTAAAACTATAGTGCTTTTGTGGACTAAATTCTTACTAGACAAACACACACACACACACACACAACACATACACATACACACACACACACACACACACGTACACAAACAAAACACACACACAAAATACACACACACACACACACACAACACACACACACACACACACACACACACACACAGACACACACACACACACACACACACACACACACACACACACACACACACACACACAACACTTACACACACACACACACACACACACACACACACACACACACACACACACACAACACATACACATACACACACACACACACACACACACACACGTACACAAACAAAACACACACACAAAATACACACACACACACACACACACAACACACACACACACACACACACACACACACACACACACACACACACACACACACACACACACAGACACACATATACACACACACACACACACACACACACACACACACACACACACACACACACACACACACACACACACACACACACACACACACACACACACATACACAACACACACAACACACACACACACACACACAGATACACATACATACATACACACACACACACACACACACAAACACACACATACACACACAACAAAAAGGAAAGAAGGTGTAATAGAGAGAGCAGAGTAAAACGTTTTAGAGGTATTAAGATTTTCTCATCATTTAAAATATTTTCCCCAAAATCTTGGTTCTTTTCTTGTCATTTCTTATAACGGTAACGTTTTTAGTATTTTAAATTTATTAATAATTAAATTATTTGTTTATGAGAGTTTTTGAGCACAAAATATTTTATTTATCTTTAGGAAGCAGTTTACATATATACTCAAAAAACCTTTGGTTTATTTCGTTATTAGTATACTATACATTTATTTTCTAAATTATTAACAAGAATCTACCAAAATATTAACTAAAAATTTTCCCCATTTTTAATTTTTGAGTTAGCTGATTTTTTTACTAATTTTGTTTATTTTTAAAAGTATGATTGTAATTTATTTTTAGATTTCGTACATACACACATACATAGTAACTTCACAAACAAGACGTTACTTACTTAAGAGGTCTCAAGCTATTCGCCATCCTTATTGCTAGTGCTATATAACCAATGTAAGCAATTTCATGTTTTAGCACTATCAAAGACACGTGAATGGTAATACATCCTCTTGAAGTTTCAATTGTACTAAGTTTGAAATTAGTTACAGTATCTCTAACTAAAACGAACTAAATATCCCTGTTTAAAATATCGAAAACGTGAGAGACTCAAAGGGAGTTTAGAAATTAACATGTCACGATCACAGCATATTTTATTTTGGGCAAATAATGAAAAAACATGAAGACAGATATAAAGAACATTTAAATTCTTTCAAAAATCCACTCATATATATATATATATATATATATATATATATATATATTTACCTACTCAGTGCTCGCCAAGGACCAATTTCCCAACATTAAAAATAGAAAATTACCTACACGTGTATATAAGTGGTAAAAGAATTACACAGTATAATGAAGTCTATAGAAGTATTAAACATAATGATAATAAAAAATTGTTAGTGGAACAAATTTAATAATTGAACAAAATATAATATTTCATTTCAAGTTTTTGATCATTTAAATACTAACAGAGATGTGTAGTTGGCTTTAGTCGGCAATACAGTGATTTGCTTCAAACTTTGTTCATTTTAAATTTAGTTCTCATGAGAATGTTTTAGTGAGCATAAGTCGAAAACCGTTGCAAGCGACTCCATATTTACGGCGGATTAAATGACACTCTGAAAAGGTAATTCCTTTCGAATGATAACTGGCCTGACTTATGTAATGTTTTAAAAAACGCTTTTTTGTTTACAGGAGCTTTCAATCGCTGAATTTTAGGTCTCGCTAAATTTGTGGTTATTTTAGTATAGCACTTTCAGCTTTCCAATTTTGTGACTTCCTTAAGTTTATTTTTCCTTAGGGGAGGAGAGGATTCCTTATTCTTTTCTTTTGAGTTATGTACTTATTTATTTCACTCACAAATCATGGTTGTGAATTATGCTAAGGGCGTTCCATTCTTGTAATTTGTCTTAAATTTGATAATTTACAAAATCAGTTTCAAGGAAAACGAGTTTACTGTCCTGAGAATTCTGTCGGTGAGTTTTTTTATAACATTTATTACCTCATATGAGGATCCAGGGAGATATGAGTTTTTTTAAACCATCGATGGATATGTACCTCAATTAATTTTGTCAAGCTCACTTACCTCTCCTCGTTTATCTCCTTTGCTTAGGTAACTATGATTCTAATATACGCATTCTAGCTACTTTACATCTTGTGTTACAGCCTGTCTACATAATTTCACCCTAATTATTCACTTCTTTCATTTTTAACATTTTTTGTTATAAAGGTTTTGTTATCGATAATTTTATTCACTCTAACTTGCATGTTATATTTCTTGTAAGACTTAAAACGATTTTTCTCAGTAATTCTTTTTCATATACATTTTCTTCTGATTATTCTGTTATATCTTTTAGTTTTGTTTGTTCATGTGAATTATCTTAATTTAAGAATTTGTTTTATTTAGTATTTTTTTAGTTATCAATGCGAAACTCTTTAATACGAATTATTTAGGATTCTTTTTTAAAAGTATAAATCAACACACATTAATTTTATTTTTCAAGTCTTTATATTTTAATTGTATTTGTAATTAAAATAAAATATTATTTTAAAGCCTCTAATATGATCCATTTGTATACTCGTATTCATCTGTTATATGTAGAATTGCGTACAATCTCGTATATAGCACTTTACTTTAATTTTACATTAGGACAGTCTTTTCTAAAGATGTGTCGTTTTTTTTCAACTCGTGTTACTATCCAAGTTCACAAATTGTAACACTCTTAAAAATAAGGTGTTACATATAAATTCATTTATATATTTAATTTTTATTTAAATCTTAAATGATAAAAGATTAACACATGAACGGTAGAAATTGTCCTTTGAATATTCATTTCTAAAATTAAATCGGAAAACTTAAGTTACTACCTTCTCGATATATATAAATTTTAAAGGCTAATAAGTAAATAAAATGTATGGAATAGTTAGCAGTAATTAAAAGTTAATTACTCGACACATTGGTGTCATTTGTTCTTTTGTAATTTGTGATTGATTAATAAATTTTTCAACTTTGTATTTTAAAACTTTAAATTCTTATTTCACAAGTAACCTAGTTCTAGTTTCAAGATAGAAGAGCGTCATAGACAGACAGTATCTGCCTGAGCTATTACGTTAGAACTAGAGTCCTGGTAAGTAAGGTTAATTAATTTGTTAATTAGTAATTAACACACATTTTAAATATGATAAAAACTTTCCCCAGGAAAAAGGGCTAGTACGTTACAAATGCGCAACTCTGCTTGTTTTGTTGTTTTCTAAAATGTAAGTCTCACACTCTGCTAGTTTTCTAAAAAATGTGTTAATTAAAAAGTTGAATGATAATTACTGCTAACGAATTCTAAAGATTAATGCCATTCATGTGTTAATTAGGTAAATTGTGCAGCCCTCCTTAAAAATACTCGTCAGTGTGTAGTAAAGTTATTTTCAAAAAAATAAAATGTCTAGCGATTTAAAAATAAATAAGTTGGTAAAAAACGAGTTAATTTTCGAACTAAAAATTATAAATGTAAAGGTTAGAACGGACAGTACAGTATATGTAATAAGAAAGACCTTGAGAAAAATAGCCAAAGATAAAAATTGTAAAGCCGATTCTGTTAATTTAATGTATTGGATAAATAAAGTTTCCTAGAGAAATTCAAAGAAAATGTTTAAAAATCATGATAAGTTAAAGAATGAAATAAAAAATTGTTGTATTACCTACAATAAACGTTAAATTAAGTAGTCATTTAAATTTTAATGTTCTATTGGACACTGGAGGTTCAATAAATATAATAAAAGAAGAATTTTTTTAAAACATTGTTAAATCAATAATTAGTTAAGAAAATTCTAAACAAACAGGATAAAGTTTCGGCAGCTAATAATACAAAGATAAAAATAAAAGCTAATCGCATTGTCAAAATTAAAGTTAAAAATTTTGTTTATGACAAGAAAAATTTTTAATAGCAGAAAGTTTATATTGTAAAATGTCAGACAACCTAAAGGATTGTTTTAAAAAAAGATGAAAAATTTTAAAGAAGATTTAATAATAATGATTTGAATAAAGTCTTTTTTTGTTGTGAACAATTAGCTGTATGTAATTCTTGAATTAAAGTATGGGATTTAATTTAAGAATAAAGTTAGTGGATTTTCAAAGTATGGAATTTGAAATTCAAAAAGGGTTAAGATGTACTGAAGATGTATAAGATAACAAAGACGTTATAAGACAACAGTACAGGCTTAAAATTTTGCCAAATGAGAGTGAAAATTGTATAGACAAAAGTGCCGTGAAACAATGTACTCAGGGGCAAATATGGTAATTAGGTGGTTTACAAGAAGTGAGCAGGTTTATGCAGCTAGATGATAGGTTAGGATTGTTCACACAATATGAGACAAATTCAAAGAAAATTTAAGTAAAAGATATTTCTTAAAACTCTTGTCGTTTTAATCTCAAACAAAATGTAAAGTAGCATTAAATAGTATAAAAAGTTGTATGGTAAATAATTTAAACTCAAATGTAATTTTCACAGTAAATTGGCTATGAAATATGAAGGTTCATAATAAATTTTTTAATCATGTGTCTGTACTGTTCCAACAAGGTAATAACTTAAATGATATAGAAGAGCTCGTATAAGTCAATTAAAATCGAGACAGGGACATTCTGAAAGGGGTAGATTATTTATTAGACGAATAAAAGAGTATTAAAAGTTTATGTTGGAAGAAATTCAAGCCATTGTTTAGTTTTTAAAAGGAGAATTGATTAATAAGGAAAATGGGATGTGCCTTGATATGCAATTTTACAAAATCATGACGACACAACTACATAATTGCGTGTCGAAAGGGCCCAATGACATGCAAAACACTACTACACGAGATAGACACTGACAAAAATCTCAAAATACATAAAACTACACGAAGAGACTAAAACACTTGACCAAAAATTGTATATGAATGGACAGTCCTAGTTTCTGTTTAGTTTCATTTCTTATTTTAAAAATGCAAGAGCTTAGTCATAATTTAAAATCAAATTGTTATAGCAATGTTTGAAAGAAAATTTAAGAATAAGGAATTGAATAAAGTCCTTTTTGAGTCAACAACTAGCTGTATGGTTTTTAAATCAAAGTATGGGATTTGATTTAAGAATAAGGTATTTGGATTCAAAATATGGGTTTTTAAATCCAGGGTTTTTGTCTTAGTTTGTAAATTGAGAGAGAATTTTTGAGAAAACACACATAGCGTCGTTTGAATGAGGTAATTTGTGGCTTACAGGGAGTAAGCAGTTTTGCAGATCCCAGGTAGTGGACTGTGATAAATACAGCTAGTAGGTTATGTTTGTTGACACAAAAAGAGACAATTTTAAAGAAAATTTAATTAATAAATGATTTGAAGGATTTTTTAATAAAGAAATAATTTGATTGAAAATTAATAAGGAATTGAGACAATACAGAATTTAAAAATTGAAAGATATAAATTTGTATTCATAAAAGTTTATGAAAGTAATTAAAGTGTATAATATTTTTAAAAGTTTTAAAATGTGAAATGTGTAGAATTTCTTTGCAAAGATTATAGTAGAACGTTGTCAAACCGGTAGATTTGTAAAAGAGCCTATGTGTGAGAAAGCGGATGTGCTTCCGTTGCAGTACTTGTTTAGCGCTTAGGGGGAATACCAAGCATTTCATAGTTGAGAATGTAGGTAAACAAAAACATCCGTTGTTTATACTTTTACTATAGTACGTTCGAGCTCTCTATAGTGTATATTTTCTTCAATTGTAATAGGGGACTGCACACACACGCACACACTTATGTATAAAATGTTGAAGTAGAAATAAGATTTAATGTCGAACAAAAATATTCTTTTCAAGTCGACAAGAGAAAATGTAACACTCTTAAAAATAAGGTTTTACTTATAAATTCATTTATATATTTAATTTTTGTTTAATAAATATATCGTCCCAATATAAAAGAAAATTTTTGTTTTCTTGGTGCACATTGTGAAGCTAGCGTAGGTGGTGAGCGCTCCTAGCGGGCGAAATTGAAAAATATCGTACGAGTTAGTAACTTAGGGTAATAACTACATCACGCCATGTGTATATATATATATATATATATATATATATATATATATATATATATATATATGCATGTATCATGTGAAAAGATATTTGTAACATTTGACAAAAACTCATTCATTTAGTACAATAAAGAGCTAAAGAATATATAAACTCCAATATTATTAATTAATAGAGACCAGATTAAATGCAACATAAAACGCTCGAAATATGCTGAAAATGCTTAAAATATGCATGAAAACCTTATTATATGAATGTAATATAATAATAAATTTATTAATAGTTAATAATGTTTTTAGATATTTTATTTCTAAATCAACATAGTAAACAAATCGCAATCACTTAATCAGTACTTTTACTACCTATGTATTAATTATTACCTGAATTACAACATTCTACATTTTGCTACTGTTGTAAACATAAACGGCGAGGTACTGCTCCAAATGTCCGGTAGTAAAGTTGTGTCTTCGATCGCTCAAAATATTTTTATAAACAGAAAAAACCCCGTTCTACGCCAACTGAAGTAACTGGGCAGTATTTGAATTTGGGTGCTATTTTGGCTATCGAAATGACTTCTAAACCTTGAGTTAGCCAAAAAGTGGCTAAATATGCTGATGCATATGCAACATGCAAATGCATATAATCCGGTGATTATCAATTAATATCAAATTTTCTATACAATTTTCTATTTTGTTTAACTTTATAAATATCGTCCAAGCCCATAATGGCAATATTCATTTACGAAATTGTAAAAAATAATACTTTCAACATGAACGGATAGCTCTCAGACGGATAAAGTCGTTGCCCTTACATATTGGATGAAATTGAAAAGCAGATACACTATGAATACTATGAAAATTGCATAGTTTGGAATGTTTGACAAACAAACAAAAACTACTGGATATTTTTTTTACAACGATCAGTTGATTTCAATGCTTATTTTATTTGAGCTCAATATTTCACTAACAATAAATATTATGTGTGTGTATTGTAAAAATAAATGTTTCACATATTATATCTTCCAAGAATAGTTACAACAATAATACAATAATACATTAATAAGTTACTGTTTTCCCAAACAGTAAATCGTGATTTACATACAAACGAAAACATTTGCAATATTTGAATTTGGGTCTTGTATTATACCAAAATGAAGAAGATTCGTATTAAAAAAGATTGTAAAAAGTTTAAAAAATCCTTATTATGACACTAATAGTAAAAATGCGGACATAACATTAACAATTTTGTTAAAATGTATACAAGATATTTAATTTTTCTTGAAATTTCTAACTTAGATAACATTGTTTAAAATAAATATATAAAAACCAAATCACAGTTGAAAATGAGTTTCTTAAAAACAATTAGATTTTTAATATAATTTTCAAACTAAACGTTTTGTTTAATTTTTAAAAATAGCTAGTAAGAGAGTTTTAAATAATGCCGTATTCCTAAACACACATAAAGTGAGGTAATAAATGGTTGCAAACTGAAATAAAATTTAACTAGCAGTAATCGAAACAAACTACCATTGACTATAATGAGCTCAGAAAAGAGAAATAAAATTTTATTGTCTGTTTATTGACCAGTAACGCAGTGACAATTAGATTTCCATTAACGAATGTCCATAAAATGGAGAAATAAACCATTCCTGTTTAGTACATAGATTTTGTATTGTATATTTTAGCACAGAAGCTGTTTCTGTATCTCTCATAAATTAATTTTATAATTAATTTGAGAGATACGTTTTTCACTTAGGTAATAAACCTCGAGAAAATGAGTTGTGGAAGAATAATATATAACTATTTTTACACTGTATCCATTAACCGTTTCTATCTCGGGTCGTTTTAGGAAAATATATGTATTAGTTTCGTAAGAGTGAGAGGGTATTTTCATCGTGTTCGAAAATCCTTATTGGTACAACAACTCTATTTGTTACAGCCCCTATCCAGTTTTGGGGAAGACCAAATCCTCCCATCCTTCGTAACTGAGGTATGTTATTACTTTCTCCTAGAAGTGTTTAAATAGCATCCAATCGAAGACACTTCCTGGTATTTATTTGTGACACTTTCCACATGACCAGGTGATTTCTTTACGTGATGGAGCTGCTTCGAAGTGTTGGAAAATAGGCAGTCTATATAATAGTAATATCTAAGTGGTCGCTCCAACAGTTGGGTGCTCATTGGGCTGATACGGTTGCACAATGGTGTCCACAAGTAGGTCCCATGACTTCCGGCTCGTGCAGAGTTCCACGGGTGCAATGTTTAACCACCTGGTAGATACGACAGCAAGACAAGACTCTCTACGCTTGGTTTTGTTGCTTCTTAGGATGGGGCTTTGTAACTGAATTTTACATAATGTTAATTACAAATTTACATTATAGATATTTTAGGGATTTATTGTCGTTAGTGTTTGTTGAGGTGTTTAGTGACTCTTTTGTTAAACTAACTCATTCTGGGGTACTTATGTTATATACCATTTGGTCACGCCTAATTTACCTTTTGAGACGAATTAGTGAGGTACGTAAAAAGCATCTAATGACATTCATTTGTAAAGGTCGTCTCTGTCTATATGTCCAAGTATTACGGTACTACATGTATGTGATGCTTGGACTGGGATTTAATCGGCACCGCAAATCCATCTACAGTTTGCGTCACCGGTATCTCATCAACATGACTGTAAACGGGTTGCCCGATTGGGGACGGAATAAATACCACTCCTTCAGTCAGACTATAAGTTCCATTCATCACTGCTATTTTGAGTTCTGATTGTTATTGAGGCACAGTTGTGGCGCTATGTGCAGGTCGCTGTATGGTGGGAGCTGTAGAACGTTAGTTCATATGAGACAAGCATTACGTACTTGGCGGTTTTACTGAATGTAAGCGCGTCCCACTGGCGTGTATCCAGTCACATAATTGACTTGAGCTGAAATCTCAGACAATAATAAACTTATGCACTTTCTAAACCCTTTTTTTTACAAATTCGTGATGTTTCACTTTTACCATTTTCTTCTTCAAGCAGTTGTTTTCTGTTTTTGTGTTTCTTTTATTCACTTTAGTGTTTAGAGTATCCTTTCATAAATTCTTCTTGTCATTTTCTCTCCTCACTAAACTTTCTGTACAGCTTTCATGATAGTAAATTCACGCAGGCACATTTTTACCTAATTGAACGAAATGATACAGATTAAGTAAAAGAGTAGCATGAACTGTCTAACTATTTAAAGAGTGTAAACAGAAACCAATGGTTCGCTCTTAAAGAATGCCTGATATGGTAATTTTCATAGGCCAGGATGGAACGCTCACCACTCTGTTTAATTGAACTTTCTTGGATTTCATTCCCTTGAATTTTTAATCCCTGTGTTCAGTTCTCCGCCTTGAACCTTTTTCTTTTTTTATTATTGTAATTATTTAAATTTGAATTCAATACAAATTTTAACAGTGTAACAAAATTTATTTTTTTAAAATTATAAATATATTCTTTATTTTAAGTAAACCTCATTATTATTAAATTAATAACTTCATCTAAACAGAGTGGTTAATCATATAAAGGTGTCGTATCTTGTCTTATGTTTTAAAATTTTATTTTCAGTAGTTTGTGATTAAAATCTATTTTATAGCAGCGGTTTATATTCAAATAATATAGCTCATAATAAACCAGTGGAAAGTAATTTCAATTAATATTGCAAAAATTTAGCTTTACTTGTCCAATAAATAATTAAATATATGTTTAAAATACAGTATTTTATTGTTAGAATGAATTGGTCTGTAATAAAAGTAATAACAGGTCACTTTTTATTTTAAAATGGTTTATGCTTGGATCGACAGTCAATACATATTTCCGCAATACAATAAACAAATGGAACTACATTCTTTATCCCTAAACAAATTGTTTATTCAGGCTAGTCATGCAATGTTTTATGTTCTGTATGAAATATATTTACATCATAAGTTTAAAAGCGGTGTTGTATATTTGTGTTTTTGTTTGTTATATTATTTCGTGTTTATTTGAACTGCTTCAGGTTAAACACATTGAAAACGTTTCTAATTAGAGAGCTACTATTAGTTCGGAATAAATTGAT
>JBAIZL010000001.1:80553872-80581372 GCA_036971475.1 Prosapia bicincta | reverse complement strand
AGGGAATGATAGCTTTAGGATCGCGTAGCGACCTAATAGTAGACCTAGCAGTCTTTCATCTACTATTACCCATTAATACGAACTGATATTGTATGGTAGGAAGATACGAGGAGGGCATTGGAGCGAGAAGGTTAGCCAGAGTCACAGAATGGAGTCCAATGGTTAATGTATAGGAAGAAAGGAAGGCATTTAAGGCCAGGGAATGATAGCTTTAGGATCGCGTAGCGACCTAATAGTAGACCTAGCAGTCTTTCATCTACTATTACCCATGAATACGAACTGATATTGTATGGTAGGAAGATACGAGGAGGGCATTGGAGCGAGAAGGTTAGCCAGAGTCACAGAATGGAGTCCAATGGTTAATGTATAGGAAGAAAGGAAGGCATTTAAGGCCAGGGAATGATAGCTTTAGGATCGCGTAGCGACCTAATAGTAGACCTAGTAGTTTTTCATCTACTATTACCCATGAATACGAAATGATATTGTATGGTAGGACGATACGAGGAGGGCATTGGAGCGAGAAGGTTAGCCAGAGTCACAGAATGGAGTCCAATGGTTAATGTATAGAAAGAAAGGAAGGCATTTAAGGCCAGGGAATGATAGCTATAGGATCGCGTAGCGACCTAATAGTAGACCTAGTAGTCTTTCATCTACTATTACCCATGAATACGAACTGATATTGTATGGTAGGAAGATACGAGGAGGGCATTGGAGCGAGAAGGTTAGCCAGAGTCACAGAATGGAGTCCAATGGTTAATGTATAGGACGAAAGGAAGGAATTTAAGGCCAGGGAATGAGAGGTTTGAAAGGTTAAGAGGGTTAACAGGACCTTGAGGATGACGGTTGAATAATGGAATTTACATACGAAACTATGTAAACTGTAAAGCATTCATAATTTTTAATAACCTAAAATTTATATGAAAATAAGAAAGTGTTTAATGTCATAACTATGTTTGGAAAATTATAAAAATAACCACACAATTTGAAAATGAGAGTAAAACAGAACAACGCTATAAATTGTCTGAAACATCAGGTATTTTATAAGACTTAGGTTACTTAAAGTTTTGTTATTTGCAGAGTATGTTTCGATAAACTTTGCTAAAGTGACGAAGCTTTCTACGTTTTAAAAGGGAAACTGAAAAGTGTAACGTGTTTTCTTTGAGTTTCATTGACAAGACTTGTCCATTATGTCTTAATACGTGCAAAGAGCAGATATTTATCTTTTGTTAAGGATTGCTAAATCCTAACTAAACTGAAACATTTAATTGTAAACAGTATTTGAAAATGTATTATTATACATTAAGGATTTTTAATTGTTATAAAATAATACGACTACTTGCATTTTTAATAGGGTACATGTATATATTTATCTTATCGTGGTAGATGGTGTGTTTACTACAGGAAAATTCAAGCAGAGAATTTCTCTAACCTCAATAACAAGATGAACTTCTGAGTCGTTTCCTTAGTTCTACCTACCTCTTTAAATTAACCCTGCCAGGGATGTAAAGGGCAGACAAGTCCATAGAGATAAGATGCTTCAGGGATGTAACACAAAACTCATAGTTCATGTCTCTTCTCAAAGTTTCGTGCTAATTTTAGTTATTAAATCATTATGAGAATGTTTTACTGATTAAATAAGGCATTATATTCTTAATGATTTCAAAAAACACAGTAATAATATTTCTAATCATAAACTTTTATTATAACACAACCCTTATATTAAAAGTATATAGTTTGAATTGTTTATAATGACACAATTTAGCCAATCACAATAATATACTGAGCCACAAATAAGAATGTGTTTCTTTGTTCTTTAAATACTATCTTATAAAAATATTATTGAAAGACGATATTTCAATTTTTAATTAAATCGCATTATTTTATTTTGTATTAATAACACAATAAAATCTATATAACTTTAAACATCTATTCATTACAAAGTTTACGAAAGGAAAATTTGTACTTGACGTATCAGAAAAACTATATGAAATATATATATTGTTTATTTTTCTATCTTTAAAACCATTGACATACAATTTTGCATTAGAAAATCGTCAATAGTTGAAATTTTTAAATTTAATGTTTGTCGCAAACGTAAATAAAACAGATTGTATTTGTATAATGTGAATACAAAACCAAATACAACAGCTAGTTTTAAACCATTTACAAGAGAAACACATGCTTCATAGGGTGTATAGAGATATATATATAATTTTCTCTCCTTGTGACGAGAAATATCACATTTTAGACAATTCGAGACAAAAGATATTTCTACCCAATCGGATATTATCTATCTACTGAACGGAAACCGTCCGTTAGCTTAAAATTCCCATCTTTTCCACACCACCTATCAAAAATGGAGATCGATTAACTTTAACAAAGAAATATTTTATTTCTTGCAACACCTGTCACGCCAAAAGAATGAAACTTCCATGTAAATTTAAATGCACACTGTTCAATAACAAGGTATTATTTGATGTAGTTTTAGGCTTGATTTTCCTGGTGAAACTTGTTTTCAATTCTTTTTCCTACAGTGTTTTATATAATTTATATTGTATGGACGACTCATTTCTTTTATGATATTACATTATTTGCTTTATTTTTATATAATTTATACTGTATAGACGACTATCATTCCTTCTATGTTATTACATTATTTGCTTTATTTTTATATAATTTATATTGTATAGACGACTATCATTTCTTTTATGTTATTACATTATTTGCTTTATTTTTATATAATTTATATTGTATGAACGACTATCATTTTTTTTATGTTATTACATTATTTGCTTTATTTTTATATAATTTATATTGTATAGACGACTATCATTCCTTTTATGTTATTACATTATTTGCTTTATTTTTATATAATTTATATTGTATAGACGACTATCATTCCTTTTATGTTATTACAATATTTGCTTTATTTTTATATAATTTATATTGTATGAACGACTATCATTTTTTTTATGTTATTACATTATTTGCTTTATTTTTATATAATTTATATTGTATAGACGACTATCATTCCTTTTATGTTATTACATTATTTGTTTTATTTTTATATAATTTATATTGTATAGACGACTATCATTCCTTTTATGTTATTACAATATTTGCTTTATTTTTATATAATTTATATTGTATAGACGACTATCATTCCTTTTATGTTATTACATTATTTGCTTTATTTTTATATAATTTATATTGTATAGACGACTATCATTCCTTTTATGTTATTACATTATTTGCTTTATTTTTATATAATTTATATTGTATAGACGACTATCATTCCTTTTATGTTATTACAATATTTGCTTTATTTTTATATAATTTATATTGTATGAACGACTATCATTTTTTTTATGTTATTACATTATTTGCTTTATTTTTATATAATTTATATTGTATAGACGACTATCATTCCTTTTATGTTATTACATTATTTGCTTTATTTTTATATAATTTATATTGTATAGACGACTATCATTCCTTTTATGTTATTACAATATTTGCTTTATTTTTATATAATTTATATTGTATAGACGACTATCATTCCTTTTATGTTATTACATTATTTGCTTTATTTTTATATAATTTATATTGTATAGACGACTATCATTCCTTTTATGTTATTACATTATTTGCTTTATTTTTATATAATTTATATTGTATAGACGACTATCATTCCTTTTATGATATTACATTATTTGCTTTATTTTTATATAATTTATATTGTATAGACGACTATCATTCCTTTTATGTTATTACATTATTTGCTTTATTTTTATATAATTTATATTGTATAACGACTATCATTCCTTTTATGTTATTACATTATTTGCTTTATTTTTATATAATTTATATTGTATAGACGACTATCATTTCTTTTATGTTATTACATTATTTGCTTTATTTTTATATAATTTATATTGTATGAACGACTATCATTTTTTTTATGTTATTACATTATTTGCTTTATTTTTATATAATTTATATTGTATAGACGACTATCATTCCTTTTATGTTATTACATTATTTGCTTTATTTTTATATAATTTATATTGTATAGACGACTATCATTCCTTTTATGATATTACATTATTTGCTTTATTTTTATATAATTTATATTGTATAGACGACTATCATTCCTTTTATGTTATTACATTATTTGCTTTATTTTTATATAATTTATATTGTATAACGACTATCATTCCTTTTATGTTATTACATTATTTGCTTTATTTTTATATAATTTATATTGTATAGACGACTATCATTCCTTTTATGTTATTACATTATTTGCTTTATTTTTATATAATTTATATTGTATAGACGACTATCATTCCTTTTATGTTATTACATTATTTGCTTTATTTTTATATAATTTATATTGTATAGACGACTATCATTCCTTTTATGTTATTACATTATTTGCTTTATTTTTATATAATTTATATTGTATAGACGACTATCATTCCTTTTATGTTATTACATTATTTGCTTTATTTTTATATAATTTATATTGTATAGACGACTATCATTCCTTTTATGTTATTACATTATTTGCTATATTTTTATATAATTTATATTGTATAGACGACTATCTTTATGTTATTACATTATTTGCTTTATTTTTATATAATTTATATTGTATAGACGACTATCATTTCTTTTACGTTATTACATTATTTGCTTTATTTTTATATAATTTATATTGTATAGACGACTATCATTTCTTTTACGTTATTACATTATTTGCTTTATTTTTATATAATTTATATTGTATAGACTACTATCATTTCTTTTACGTTATTACATTATTTGCTTTATTTTTATATAATTTATATTGTATAGACGACTATCATTTCTTTTACGTTATTACATTATTTGCTTTATTTTTATATAATTTATATTGTATAGACGACTATCATTTCTTTTACGTTATTACATTATTTGCTTTATTTTTGTATAATTTATATTGTATAGACGACTATCATTTCTTTTACGTTATTACATTATTTGCTTTATTTTTATATAATTTATATTGTATAGACGACTATCATTTCTTTTGCGTTATTACATTATTTGCTTTATTTTTATATAATTTATATTGTATAGACGACTATCATTCCTTTTATGTTATTACATTATTTGCTTTATTTTTATATAATTTATATTGTATAGACGACTATCATTTCTTTTATGTTATTACATTATTTGCTTTATTCTTATATAATTTATATTGCATAGACGACTATCATTTCTTTTATGTTATTACATTATTTGCTTTATTTTTATATAATTTATATTGTATAGACGACTATCATTTCTTTTATGTTATTACATTATTTGCTTTCTTTTTATATCATAAAACATTAAACGTTATATGTTTCAATAAATAAAACTTTTTATTCATTATCCTTTGTGAAATGTTATTTCTATAATGAACTACTGCAGAGAACCTAATTTTATTCTACACATTTATATTTTATATCATAACTTTATTATTATGTTTCTCGATCTATATACTATATAATATCTTTTTCATATACTTTCCAATTTTAAAGAAAGAAATAATTTTGTAAATTATAATTGTTTATTTAGCCCCACAAACATAACTGGGTATATTTTAGTGAAATTTATTAGGATTGATAAGAACAAGTTTAACTACTACATGCAAATATCAAATGAACTCATTTTGTAATCTTACACTGTTGGCACATACATTTCAATATTGCCACACGATCAGAGGCCCTGTATATACAATTATGTACATAGTATATAAGGAATTTGAGAGTTTTATATAAGTAAAGAAAATCTAAAGATCAAACTAGAGTTATATGTTTTCTGGATCTCCAGTTCCGACTCATGTTTTTCTTGTGAAATATTTGTAATTTAACGCTTTTATATATTAAATTATTATATAATTATATATAAAATAAATTGATATATTTCAATCTAATTTTATTTAGAGGGGAAAATAAACATATGTCATTAATTATAAAATTATTGCACTTAATTTTAATAAATTTAATTATATTTTGTATCATCGCAAGAAATGTTTTACGCTCAACAAATTAAATATTATAATTTTAATATATTTAGGAAAAATAAACTAAACATCTGTTATTGTAATAACAATTATTCTAATTTCTAATAGATGTTAAGGACAAATATACTCGAGCTGTACATTATTAAATGTAACAATATAAAAGTTAACCTAAACAAATTGACACGGGTTTAAGAAGCATAAATACATTTGCAGCAAAGTTTGTAACAGTCAAACATAGAGCTTAAATTGTGTATAACTAAACAGAGTTCAACGATGTTTGTGTTTAGTTGTGTTGGCTTTAGAACTTCTGACAATTAGTTCTATTGACACATGTACGTCATTTAATCCGATTAACCCGAAGGCGGAACAACGAGCGTTATGACGGTCCTACAGCAGACACGAGTAGCTTGATAAAATTAACAGTTTGATACACTAATTTTTTCAGTATTGCTGAATTCCTATATTTCATAATTTGTTGAGTTTTCTTTGTCATTGAAATCATAAAGTTTGCAGCAAGTTTGTTACAAAGCTCTAAAATGTTTAACATTTGGAATCCAATTTTATCAATAGTTTTACCAAACGTGATGTTAAATCATGTGCTATAAAATATACATTCAATGTTTCTCCAGTTGCTTATGTTTTCTGTGTTGTGGTAAAAAGTCCCCATAAAATTTTACCTATATTTTTACTTTTATTCAAACTTTCATTTCAAAACAATCGAGTTTGATTCAAAAATATAAAATTAAACTATGGGACTACAAGGTTATTAATTTAAGAAGTTAGATATAAAGCAATATGTCAGCTTTATAAAGATAAAAAATATTGTAAACTGCAGAGAAATTACTGTGCCAGTAGTAAGGTGTGCAGTTGATGATAAAATTACAAAATTGAGTTTTTTTTTATATATCTTACTCGGAGAATAATAACTACTGCAACGGTCTAAGATACCGTGGCAAATAGGAAATAAATAATTTCCTGTTTTTAAGAAATAAAGTTGTTTTTAAATTAATCAAGTAGGGAGTTATACAAATAATAAAGAGTGAAAAATTAAATAAAACCTTAAATAGAATAGTTAAGCTAAATTAAAAAATGTTATAAAATAAATTTGTAATAAATAACTAAATTTGAGCATCGGGAGTGAGGCGAAAACTTTCTAAGTGCTTAAAAAAGCTATATTTAGAACCAAACCACGTAGAACTTTCATCGACATTTTAAAAGAACCAGAATGAGCCAGAATGAACATTAGAGAAAACAAAATTTAAAAAACTTAAGAAACAAAAAAGTTACAGCAGTTTAAATAAAATATACATTTTTCAGTGTTCCAAAAATAATAATCAAACTCTACAAGCTAAAACAGATTCGTTGCCCGACTTGCCTGTACAAGGAATAAATCGAGAGATAGCAAGCATTGCAGGCGGGGTGAGGTAGGTTAAATTCACCGCTATATATACTAGGTCTCTAAGACTTTAGAGACAGTCTGAAATAAATTTTTAACACGAGGTTCCGCGGAACGCTATGCTGGACCGCGAGTAGGACCGTCACCAGGCCAGATGGACCAAAACCTCAGCGCTTTCGACATCCAGGACTACCAAAGGATGAAGGCTCCAGACTCAGCCTCCAGGACGCTGGAATAGAGGGAAACCACCACCGACGAACCAGGGATGGCGACTTCCGATGTCCAAGGACCAGGGAATCCAGACGAGGGACTCCAAGGACCGGCAGGAACATCTTTGGCAAGTCATTTTCTTTATTCGATACCAGTCACGTCAAATTTAGTTAGTTAATTTTATTAAATTCAAACAAATCTGCAAGCCTAAAACAATGACTTCACTCTTTATAAAATTTTAAATAAATTGTATGCTAAATAAAATGAATTTATGTGATCAGAATATTTAAAATAATGAATATTAAACTTACAAAGAGTTTTTGGCCATAAGCCATTTATTTTAAGGAAATGAGAATTTTTCGAATATTATAAATATAAAAATTAAATGTCATAAAATACGAGTTTACCAATTCAATGTAGGAGATAAATCTTTATTATGTGTAATTTGGAAAATAATTTTATGTTTATGTCAATGTAATCAATCTATATGCAAATTATAAGTTTTTAAAGCATAAGAAACAACAAGTTACTTAGTGAATTGTTTTTTTAATATAATTGTGTAGTACTTAAAAGGATAAATTTTCTTTTTTATTTAAATAAATAGAATTAAATATGTTATAAAGATCAACAGTATTTGCATTTCATCCTGTGTCAAACAATCAATAAAAACTGTTTAGCTTTTTCCAACTAATATGAAAATGATTATTAAATCAGTAAACAAATTTAATTAAATTTCATTAAATGATAATAGATAAAGCCTAATGTTTTTAAAGAGTTTCTCTCTACTAACTTCATGAGCTAGTCTAAAGATTAGTTGGTTTTTTGTATAAAAGTCCAGAGATTTATCTACTGGCAGATTGTGTTTAAAAGGACACAGGAGCCTTTTAAAATAGGTAATTTTAAACACGATCATATTTTGCACGTTCCCTTGCTGTCTCTGCAGATCATCATCAGGTGGTAAGACTCTGTGATTATTTTGTGTATTATTTTAAATGTGTTTCTTTCCAGCTGACTATTAAAATGACATGTGTGACTATACCTAGACCATACACAATTGATAAACTAATTTAGGAGGGTTTATACGTATTTTAAATGGTAGTCAGCGGGAATAGGCTTGTTGTGGGCTTGGCCCTACGAGCGGGAAACATACACTTAACTCAGGGAGTTTAGCACGGTCTTACAAGCGGGGTGATAGGCAGATTTTTGGTTGTTTATAAATAAGTTTTCTTGTAAACAACAAAACTTTGGTATTCTGCAAGAAAGGATATAACAAACAGCAAACGCAGCGGCAGAGGAAGGTGGGGGGACGTTGCACTACACCAAACAAATAATCAAGTAAACCGAAGCAAGAAACGAAATTCGACTTTAACAATAAATGGATAGTTACCATTAACAATCAAAATAATCGGCGATGGTATATTTGTTGATTAGATAAAATATTTCGATAAGATAGATTGATACTTAATTATGAGAGTGTCTGATGAATAAGTCTTTAAGGAAAATAATCTTATAAAATATAGTGACATTGTAATAGCCCCGAACCCTTGCAGAGTAGAGAACTATTCTCCAAGTGGAGTTTGTGAGCTGATAAAAGTATAAAACATATTACAATTATTTCAACCCATTTGTGTCGAGATCATATGAATCGAAGGTCTGGAGGGGGAACAATATATTTAAACTAAAATCATGTTATATTTAGGAAAACGAAATAGTTTGTAGAATCTGTTTAGATTTACCGATAGCTTTGTAATCATTGGGAAATAATGATTATTAATTTGCTATGTAATTTATACATATGGTCAATAGGTTTTCCATCTGTAACCGACATTGAGTTTTAGTAGCGTATGGATAATTTGAACTTAAATAAATTAACACTAACGCCATGTGGGTGGTAAAATATAAGAATGCTCTAAACCATTGTAAACACGAGAGGTATGTAAAGTTAGGAAACATAAGTGGCTGAAATGCTAGATTTAAAGCATTTAAAACGTCCAGTTAGCAATGCCACTAGTGTTAATTGTACTAAGAAAAGAAAATGTATTGGAAAAAGAAAGAACCTGTGCTAACGATTATTAAATTTTAAAATGATGACACAAAAGTTAGAACAAAAATCCACGCACATAATAAAAATGAATATAATTGACGCTATTGTAGTTTAAAAGTATTAAACCCCACGACTATGATTGCCTATCAAGGGAAAGAAGGATTTAAATGTAAACATGAGTTAAAATAGGGACAGAAAACCCCTACGTAAGAAGGTAGATAATATGGCAGAGATAATATGGGAGATAATATATATGTGTGTGGAAAATTGTATTATTGGTGTTGACCTACTCTCTAACGGGTAAATAATTACACATACCCGTTATACCCCGTGTAAGAAAAATATAAGGAACAGATATAAGAAGGACAAAGAATAGGGTATAGTGACCTTCAGCTTCTGGGGATAGAGGAAAGTTATAGCAGCGTGAAGGCAATGTCTATGGGGAGGTATATCTTCTCTCTATGAGAAAAGGGGTGAAGAAATTTGTCTAAATTCTACCCAGATTGACAGTTTGAAAACGTAAGCTTGAATTATAATTGTATATGCAATCTAATAATTTAACAAGTAGTACAAAAAAAATTTAAGTCAATTCCTACTTAAATCAACAACAAAAAATTGTATTTTAGTTTCTATTTGTTTTGTAATTATAATTAATATAAATATGTACATACGTATGTCAGAATAGCAATATTATTAGGGAAAATACAAAGCGAATTTCCTTGCAATTTTCCATTTTCCTTACTAAGTATGGTATTGGACTATTATTTTTATTTGTTACTATTTATACGCTTTTTTCGTCGCTTGCATTGTGTTGTAGTTTATATTCGATTTCCTTTAGCATTGTCCGTTTGTGAAGCAAGGTTCAATAATGTAAATCCAGTTTGTTTGTTTATTTTTTTTATTTTCAATTCTAGAGCATTATTTATGATATTGTGTGGTAAGCATGGCAACAAATTAGGGTTATACAATAGTTTTTTCATACAGATCTTTGAGAAGTTCATTTTTTAATATGGAAAGTTGGATCAGTGCGAAAAAGTGCTAGGCTTCGAAAATGAAAATACTCAATTCAAATCCGACCTGGTCCCCCCAAATTTTTAAAATGTAATTATTAAAGAAATATTTTTAAAAACTGTATTAACATCAATTGCATTCTCACCGATTCCAGGTCGGCCCTTCAAGCCCTTCAAGTACAGCACACTACAGACTACCATTTTCGAACATCTGAAATAACTAAATTGTTAAAAAACTTAGAACAGAAAAATATTGTATTTCAATGGATCCCCAGTCATTGTGGTGTTCCTGGGAATGAGGAAGCTGACAGATCTGCCAAGGCGTCTTGCAACTTGTTTCCATCTCCTGAAAGTTGTTACTCCTTAACTAATTGCAAAGAGGCAGTTGATAAAGAATCTCACATCTGTTGGAGAAAGAAATGGAGAGAATGCAATACTGGGCGCGAATATTATTCATTACAAAAACAACCTAATGATCCAAAGATCTTCAAGTCATTATCACGTTCAGTGGCATCTTTTGCGGCACGAGCTCGTATGGGACACATTGTCACCAATACATATTTGAAAAGGTTTCATATTACTAACGACTCTATCTGTGGAGTGTGCAAGCAAGAAGAGGAAACATTAGAGCACATACTTTTGAAGTGTCCTGTAACAGCAGCAACAAGGAGTCCCTTGATAAAGCAACTAGGACGGGAATGTACCCTGGACAGAATCTTGAAAGAAAGTTGTTTCTGGCCATTGGCAGAGTGTGTGTATAGGAGACATCGAGCCATCGAGGCCAACCTTGGAAGCTCGTAATAAGAAGTAAGAAGTAAGTATTAACATCAATTGTCATCCACTATAGGTTACAAAAAAATGTATTTGATCTTAATTGGATGAATAAAAACGCATTTCATTAACAATTGAAAATTTGTTCAAGATATAATCAGAGGAGTGTAGCTAATTGAAGGATTTTCTTTTTTTAATTTAAGGCAAATGGAATGCTCGAGCAAAGCTACAGAGCTATCGCTCAGTAACGGAATAATACTCGTATTGAGATCAGCTGGTTAATAATGTTTAATTCCATTTAAATTACTCAGATTATTAAACTATATAGTAA
This sequence comes from Prosapia bicincta, assembly GCA_036971475.1. Classification (NCBI taxonomy): domain Eukaryota; kingdom Metazoa; phylum Arthropoda; class Insecta; order Hemiptera; family Cercopidae; genus Prosapia; species Prosapia bicincta. Next base: position 80,569,552 of record JBAIZL010000001.1, on the reverse strand, counting down.
TTTGCGAATACTAACTAAAAAAACTGCAACAAGCCTACATGACTCGTATTATTACTACTTATATACCATATTTAATTTTTGAATTCAGTTTGGTCACTTTCTGAAATTGCTAAAACTTTTATGTATAGGGCCTATTGCGAATTCAATAACTTTGTACTTAATTATATTTTGCCATTTGAAGTATTATATTTTGAATAAAGGCAAAGTATTACAATTCTTGTCAAGATATAAGTAATGGGAAGTAAATTGAATATCATTTCTCAAATCCAAGTTGTGGCAGATTGTGTGTAACGTTTCACAATATAAATTGCCATGTGCAATCATATGGAACTAAATAATACGCTATACTTTACAGCAGTGTCCAAAGCGCGGCGAATGTGGCGTTGTGATATCAGAGTACTCGTTATGATGAGCGATTACTTCCAAAAAGTTACAAATCATTTTTATATTTTGTTTTCTTCTTCTTCTTTCCCTTTAGAAGTATATTTACGTCTTTCATTAAACTACGATCTTCAGTTCTCTTATTCTACCCACCTCTCCACTCTCTTCTCTCTTTCTCCCTCTCTCCCTCTCTTTATCTATCTCTACCTCTATCTATGTATCTCTCTCTCCCTCTTTCTCTCTCTCTCTCTCTCTCTCTCTCTCTCTTTATCTATCTCTACCTCTATCTATGTATCTCTCTCTCTCTTTCAAAAATGTTTTTATCTGACTTCCATATCCATATGGTTTCCTAAAGATTATTTTTTATGCTCCATAAATATCCATTATGACATTCTTTGCTGTTTTATTTTTAATACTCGTAATATTACAAAAGCTTGTTTCTTTTCTTATTTCTGGATTTCCTTTCTAAAGCATGTCTGTCCGTATATCCGAGCAATTCTCCCGCGGTTAAGGGGTTCGTCGTAGGAGCTAATCAAATTACTTTGATGTTTTCGAAAATCAAGTATATGTATCCTATAATTTATCATATATATATATATATATATATATATATAATAGCTTGCACTGTTATGATCTTAGTAGGTATAATAATCGGTATATTGGCGAGTATTCTTTAGAAAGTTAAATTACAATTCTCCAGCATTAGAAGACAGCTTTGTCCTGTTAGTAGTTGGGTTTATAACACTTCGTTGTCTTGTGGTATAACGTTACCTATTTTCGTGCACTTTGGATAATTATTGTCTATGTCTGGGTAAACTTTTTCTATTATTAATATACTTCTCGGAAAGTCGACTCACAAATACATGCATATCAAATATGATTCTTGTTTATGTACATTAAAATGTAACTATTATACATTTGTATATATATATGATGAATAGTTACTGTCTGGAGTACATCTGTTCATTCTACAGTGCATAAAATCGCAGTTCTGACGATTCGCTAGAATATCATCTAGCATTGACGAGGCGAACCCAACGACAGTTGAAGATGCGATTCTAACGATACGTTGGAACTGCGATTTTATGCACTGCAGATTAGTATTTCTTACTAAACATTGAACAACTACTTGACAATGCTCTGGTGGTTCTTCTGTAAGTGTAAACACACCATTTATCTCGTCTGCAGTGAGCCGGTTGCAGCGGCGTTTGTTCGTGGAAACTCTATCAACAAAACTTAAATCTAATTGTTGTGATGTGCTTTGATTGTTTTCATGTAACATCTGTGCTGCACGTATCTATGCTTGACCATAAGGATTACTTGCTAAAATATCACCTAAATTATCTTCATTCAAATTTTCGTGTTCTAACATTCCCAATCTGATATTGTTTGCAACTGTTGAGTAGATTATATATAACTGACTATATGAAGGTGTTTACTCATGTGGAGAATAGAGGAATGAGATATACCTAATAATTTGGCCTTACACCTTAAAAATATAAGGACAATTCCAAGGTATCTCTTTGTTCCATGCTGAAAATGATACATAAGCCATGGAACTGTTAAATGTTCTGTTGTTGGCAATAAAATCTCTATTGTTCAACATTAAATGTTGCAATTCTAGGTTTGTTCTGGCCTGTGGTAGCAATACCAGTCCATTGTGGTAACACTGTGTAATATTACTAACTCCCTGGGAAAATGAAGTAAATTATAATTCTGGCAACTTTCAGTTAATCACGTAATTTCCATTATTTAGAGGCCGCCTAAAATTGTGAATATGTTCATCAGCCCCTCTTTTTAAATACATTTAACCCTTCTCCCTGCTTCACGCTATTCCTAAATACAAGTCTATGAAATCACAGTCTTTCTTCATTACGATTCATTTCAACATTTTCATCTAAACAGTCCATAAAATCAACAAACATAAAAAATATATTACGAAATGTTTTTGAAATTTTTCCTTCACCATTATTTCTATTTAACGCTATTCCCAAATATCTTTACACAGACTCACACCCTTTCTCTGTTAAGACACATTTCGACATTTCTATTAGACAGAACAATAAAAATAATATAAATAATCAATAAAATTCACATAAATGTTACCACCATCTGGTGTATTTATTAATAACCATCCGGCATATGGCGTACTTATTATTACACCCAGTGTAGCGATATTCCCATAGAAAATCATTGAAACTATCACGCCAAGTGGGGTAAGAAGCAGGAAGTTTTTGACTTATCTGATAGTGTTTATCCCTCAAGCTTTAAAATGAATCTTATTAAGATATCTTATCTTGTTTTCTTCTCGATAAATTACATGGGAACTGATTCGCTTTCGGAATTAATTTTATGGATTCACATTTATATTGTGAAGCCGACGACACATTTATATATATATCAGAAGCCGACGACACGTCTACTGAGCTGATCCCGGACGACGAGCTCGGTACATCGTTTAAGGAAATAACTGAGCTCGTCCTAGCTCCGGGAGTCTGCATCCCGGACAAACACTTCGCAGAAGGCAACATCCAGCTCTATGAAGAACTCATGAGGGACGATGAAGAAAAGGAGCTCAGGGCTAAACGCCGGTGGCGCAACAAGCAGCGGGCATGGCGACGGCAACGACGGAGAGAAGCGGAAGCAGCCTCCCTAAAATAAGTTATTTTTTGTTATAAATCAAATTGTATTTTTCGTATTATTTTTAAATAAATGTATAATTTTTGTAAAAATTTTCTGAAAATAAAATTCCCAATCTGTTCTTAAGATCTATTCAACAAATCTCTCAAAGAAAATAATGTAATTTTTAAGGACGCATTTATAGGAGAAGCTATCTCTGCATTAATATGAAAGCATTTACATACGCATTTGATTATTTATAAAATGTGACAATAATTTGTTGTAAATATTTTTGTGTTTTTATAACTATTTTAGAACTTTTTTCTAAAAACTTAATTACCCTTTAACAAAGCCGCTATGTTTTGGTCCTGAATTTATCGAATGAACCAATTACTCTTATTAATACCAGTATGTTACCGGGATGTTATATAAATTAACACAAATAGAGAACATTTTATAAAATCTTACTAAAACATTTATCACTTGAACAAGTTTCGCCACATAATTCTTTCAAATTTAAACTTCCACGACAAATTTACTGAGTAACAAATACGCTGAACTTTTTTGACAATAAGTTTCTTTGTCACGCACACAATTCCATTTGTTGATATCTCGAACAGCTCTTTTATGTCTAGCAGGTTTTAATACCAAAGTTTCGCCAAGGTTTGTGAAATTGTTTCTCAAGCCAGCCTGCCTGTTTGTGATCGGGGTCGAGTAAGTGTTTAAAATCCGGTGTAAATGAAAAAAGTTCTACGTAATACTTCTGTCCGTTTTTGTCCACCTATTTACATCCAAATCATTCTAAATGTTTCGGAAATTTTAGGAACAGTCATAGTTATTCTGATAATAAGATACTATCTGTCAGGACTTCACTCGATTATTTTGTCTAATTTATTTTTCATTCTTCAATTTTTTTCATAAAAACTAAATATTGTATTCCCCCTAGAAAAATGCCCTCTAAATACCCCCTGAATATGTTCATGTTATGTTTCAAACATTGCAGTTACGTGTGTTTGTCTAGAATTATCTCTAAAGAGGAGGTGAATATGAAAGCATGTTGAAAACCATATAAAAAGCTTGTTGAGCAGTCGAGCGATGTGAAAGTAAAATAGGTAACAGAAAGAGCTCTTCTACAGAGTTTCATCGCAACAAGTCTTATTAAAACACTTCCGAAATTATAAATTTGATTGATCTCGACTGCCTAAGTTTAATTAACTGGATTTCGATACCGACACCTTGGAAATTCCTTTCCTGTTGTATGTGTGCGTGCGTGCGTGTGTGCGTGCGTGTGTGTGTTTTAATAGGCGTATTTTTATTTGTAAGAACATTTGTAGCTTCACGTAACAGTAATCGGTTACTAAATGAAGTATAGTCTTGCTATTAACACTAATAATTTGGTCATCATCTAAGATTTAATTCGAAAAACGTCGATTTTATAGTAAATTTTTGTATTTATTCTTTCTTAAGACTTAATACTAATTTTGTGTCGGTTATCATGTAAAAAGCAAAATTATTCATAAATATTAAAAAATTACATTAATATTTGTTTTATTTTCGCTAATGTAAAATTGGCTTAATTTCGAAGAACATATTTGTTTCCAAAAATGTTATTGGACAGCATTGGAGAGTGATTCATGAGAAATACTGATAAACAATCAAAGTCATATTTTGAATCTGTAAGGGTGGGAAGCATTGTGGTTCTGATCTATCCTGCTTCAGTTATGGGATGCAATCATTAACATTTCTTTGTGTAATAAGCTTGTTTAAAACCTTTAATAAAAAAACATTTCAAAATTTAATAACGAAGTGAAAATGTATTGGTAAATTTTAATAAGTAGTTTTGCTTAGTTTCTTTCATATTTTTAAAAATTTAACTGTAATGTTTCAAATGTGAAAATAAAGTTTAAGTGACTCCCAAGCTATGATCAAAATTTAATTTCTTGATATGTTTTGATATGATCAAATCAGTAAATATACTAATCCAGTGTCCATCTGACCTAATGTTTGCTAACAATATGTAAAGGATGTAAAATTTATTAATTTTAATTAATATTGTTAGACTTATTATAAGTAGAGCTTTAAAGTGTAATATTTTTAACTGTGTTTAAATTAAAATTTTGAAAATTCAAACGCGAATTTTAACGTAACCTATCTCTTTTCAGAGCGATTTGAATAGACACCAAGTCTCCGTAAGTCAAATCGATAGATAAAATTAATTATGTAAACAACTCGGTAAGTCTTTTTTAAGCACAAATAATTATTTATATGTGACCAAAGGATATTTAAAATTAACTAAACTTAATGCATAAAGTTTTAAAGGTAGTATCAGGTACTTTGAAAAATAATATGAGTTTTTCCTGTCAAAATTTCAGTTTCCCGTTACTTAAAGTTTAATGCTTCGACTTTCGGCGAACGAGATGCCAACGTCATATAATCATACACTGGTTGGTATGCAACGAACAAACTATAAAAGATTATAATAGTTATAATAAATTTTTTTTTTAATAACTAGAGCCTATTTATTGATAAAACAACTACCTTTAGGTTTATTTATGAAACATTTTTAGAACCACGCTTGTTTTATGAAAAATCCAAACGTTTCAGACAAGAATAATTTATAAAGCATTGCCATCAAGGATTACATTGTAGAATATTTTTGCTTAGAGTCTATTACCAAAACATTTTTTTTGGGGGGGGGGAATTGGGAAGCATTATAGCAACGCATAGCTAGGGTCGTTTGCTTGAAGTAGGCCTGACCTTAACAGGAATGAAGAAAGTCGCCTAACCAGCTACTGGGATTAAATTTTTATTTCTCAGAATCCGTTGATTGCTTGCGTAATCTTTTGCATGCTAGGCACATTAAAAATTTCTAAACTTTAAACTAAACATTAGGTTTCTATACTGTCCTGTCTATAGTAACATTCTCCCCTAACTTGATTCTGAGAGACACAAGACATTTTACCTATTAATTAAAAAATATTTTCCCGTTTTTCAATTTAAAAAAAAAATTAATAAATTTAAAAATCTACGTTTCAAATATACCTTTTATTAAACACACTAGAGTACATCGCTGCATCAGACCATAAGATAGCATTACTCTATCCTTTTGCAATCATTTTATTAAATAGTGATTATTTTCCAGCAACTGTCAACTCTAATTTTACTCCACACGGTGTCATTTTATCCTTTATTAATAATCTCAACAATGTTGTTAAACTACAGGCGTATTCGACTGTGATAAATGGCTGCAAAACTTTCATTTTCTATAAAGAAATCTGGTTAAACTAAAAAACTTGCAAAATAGAACAGTCTGAAACAATTCTTAAACTGTGAACAACTATAACGTAACGTGTCAGAGTAAGCAATTTAAAGTTATTTTCTAATGCAATACTCAATTACACGAGACTCTTTAATAAAAGTAATTATTACACAGCTGTCTCTACCTTTGAGAAATAAAATCGTTATACGGGAATGTAATAAAAAATAGAGAATTATCTAATATAATAACTTCAATACAAATTGCTTTACATATCACATATTTGATATATTGCAGCAGTCTTTTAGTTGCAGCAGTTCAATAGATCTATTACAAATTAACTAACCTGTTACAAATCCTAGCGAAGCTAGTTGCAAAGCACAATTACGTACATCGTTATTATATTCCCCCTACCTTCAACGTATCCCTTCTTCAACTGCGTTGTCTTATACAAACTCCAATATCAGCATCAACTTATTGAGCTTTTCTATTTCTGAAGTGGTTCCTTACTCTCCCTACAAATACTGTTAAAAAAATCCGTTACTCTTTTGCCTTTTGTTAAATAATTTTAGCTTCATATAATATAACCTGACATATGTATGCGTGAGCGTGTGCGGGTGCGTGAGCGAGCGTGTGCGTGTGTTGCAACGGTCAAAATGACCATGCAGGATGGTAATAGTACAGAATATGTAACCCAGCCAAAGTGCCTAATATTAAATTATTTTAAATCAGTGATATAAAAAATAGTAAATATAGGAAAAAGAAATGTAAATAGATTTATTTAGCACTAAATTAAACAAACTGTGAGTGTTAAAATATATTATAAACAAACATAACCCTAAATTGGCCAAAGCCTAATCGACCGAAGCAAATTAAACGGTAAAAGTGTAGTTTGTGGAGCCAGGCCAAAGTGCCTTTTGATAATTAAATTTGGACTAAATAAACTACAGAATAGTAAATAATAGACTAAGAAATAGTAGTCAATCGTGCTATTTGCGCACGGTCATTTAGAATAGCCACTTTTAGGTTATAGTTTTGTTTAATATATCTTACGGATTACAATTTGTTCTTTCTATACCTAAAAATAATCTGTCTACTTTTTCTTAGTCTATTATTTACTATTCTGTAGTTTATTTAGTCCAAATTTAATTAACATTAAGCACTTTGGCCTGGTTCCAGAATTACACTTTTACCTTAAATTTAGACATTCCATTAAGGAAAAAGGCTTTCATAGAAATCGAGAAGAAATAAATTAGGTAAATACAAGTAGAATAGTTTGGAGATTTAAAATAATAAGTCGGTTATTATGACAACATAGTTTCCATTGGTGGAAAAGCGAAGACGGAAGTATGACGTACAAAGTTTGGGTTTTGTACAAGGAAGCGGGCTTTGTCGAGGTAACACTAGAGGAGAAGCGTCCCAACCACTATAACGAGCAGTCGTGTTTTAACCTCAAGCGACGTTAAAGTAGAAATATGTTGTTATACAACAGTAAATAGTGCTTCGATGTGACGCGGGAGATAAAATCCTCTTGAACAAAAAAAATGCCTAAGAGTCGGACTTAGGGCGTCGGACTAAGAGTTTCACAGACGCCATGAAGGGAAAAGACAGAACTTCAAGAAAGAAGTTGACAATGCCCAAGAACCAACCATTTTTGGAAGATACTTCACCTTTTTTCAGTACAAGGTTATATAAACAATCTTTATTTAAAAATATATTGATTTCAAGTCAAAATTAAATGAAAATTGAATAGTCTAAGTTAGTTAAAACCTCTTAGGTTACCTAAATTAACTTATAAATATTCTAAATTGTCTGAAATGGGAAATAACGTTTTAAGTTTACATGAAAAATCAGATATGGCTTTATTCTTGAATAACTAATAGAAATTATCTATTTACCATATCAGATAGTTGGTAAAATGGTTGAGACTGATATTTAGCTAAATTTTGTCTGTATTAAAAGACATAGCCTATTGTAACTAGATAGATTAACCTTAAAAGGGTTAAATATTAACAAGAGTATGAGATATTTGAAATTTAACTTTACTAAACAAAATAATATGCAAAATTATTTATGGTAATGGAAATTGATTAAATGTTAGAATATGTTATGAGATTTAGGCTTTTTGATATTAGCAGAAATGAATAGAGTATATATATATATATATATATATATATATATATGTGTGTGTGTGTGTGTGTGTGTGTGTGTGTAGCTTCTTAATAGGTTATGCAACCCACCATCAAATAATTGAAGTTATTAACAAAAAATAAAGGAAAATCGTTTAAAATCAGTTATCCCCTGCGGCTAAATAGATATTTCTCAAAGTATTCATAAGAGAATGAAGACATCTCATTAGAGTTGTTTGCTATTCATCATCATTACAAAAGGTTTTGTTTTGCAAACGGAACAGTCCTATTGTAATATTTAAATAAACAATTTGACATTTGACAGATTTACTTGAGATATGCATTATACAATCAGGACTCACTCTTACAGCACAATCCAGCTGGTGTCTAAATCCTATGAAGGTTGCAGGTCGTAAAGTGATAGTTTTTTATGACAAATAAATCGTAATCGTAGAAACTTAGAAGGTTATTATAGGAAGAATTTATAGATACTGCCTAATTCTTTGTTATTTATTCTATTGAAGGAAATATATTGGCATTTTTTAATTGTATGTTTACTTATTTAAGATACAGGTAGAATTAAAAATAAATAGAATAAAGAAGTAGTATTTAATTGTCTAGAAACTCGGAGCGAAGCGGAAATGCGTGTTTCAGATGGAGCCGATCTTAACCGAGCACTCCAGAGGTTGCAGCCCGGACTGCAACCTAAGGAGCCTTTCATTCTGCCAAGACCTTCTAATGCTTTGTCTCCATTAGGAGTGACGTCATTGGGTGTTGCAGGTTTTCCTGCAACCAGGCCGAACGAGACAGTCCGCAACTGAGTGAGCTCTCATACGGCCTCTGAGGTACTCATAATTTTTATTATTATTTATAATGACGGATCATGTTATATGATGAATAATCCCTTGTAACAATTTAAAGGGATACGTTTAAATACATTTATTTTTTTATTGATTTTTGGTTAAGGGGTTGCCCAACCACACCACCTGCCCAAGAGCCTCTACGGCAACTAGTTGTTTAATTTAATTTAATATTGAAATGAAAATTTTAAACGTTTACTGTTGTCGATACTTTAGTTATTATTGCAGTCTTGAGATTGTCCGTAATGAAACTGTAAATGGAACGTTGACTGGTATTTTGTAATATGGATGGTTGCCATTAAATGGATGTGTTTAATGTAATTAAATAACTAGTTATGTGTTATATTGTGCTATCCACCAACGTTCTGATTGTTTATTACTACACACCAGACGTCAGATTGTTTATTACTACACATCAGACGTCAGATTGTTTATTACTACACACCAGACGTCAGATTGTTTATTACTACACACCAGACGTCAGATTGTTTATTACTACACACCAGACGTCAGATTGTTTATTACTACACACCAGACGTCAGATTTGTTTATTACTACACACCAGACGTCAGATTGTTTATTACTACACACCAGACGTCAGATTGTTTATTACTACACACCAGACGTCAGATTGTTTATTACTACACACCAGACGTCAGATTGTTTATTACTACACACCAGACGTCAGATTGTTTATTACTACACACCAGACGTCAGATTGTTTATTACTACACACCAGACGTCAGATTGTTTATTACTACACACCAGACGTCAGATTTGTTTATTACTACACACCAGACGTCAGATTGTTTATTACTACACACCAGACGTCAGATTGTTTATTACTACACACCAGACGTCAGATTGTTTATTACTACACACCAGACGTCAGATTGTTTATTACTACACACCAGACGTCAGATTGTTTATTACTACACACCAGACGTCAGATTGTTTATTACTACACACCAGACGTCAGATTGTTTATTACTACACACCAGACGTCAGATTGTTTATTACTACACACCAGACGTCAGATTGTTTATTACTACACACCAGACGTCAGAGTGTTTTTATTTTTATGACTGAGTTAGGCTTAATAACGACCGACTCGTGACGGGCTAAAACCGCAATTCAGGACTTCTCTAGGCTTAATTTATTGCAGCTTTGGTGGATAAACTTGATTATGACAATTACAGCTGTCAGTTATTCCACATCCGGAGGTTTAGAGGAAGGATGACAAAATATTGAATCTAAAATCTAAACCGAATTAACCTTACTTGTAAAATATTTATGTAAAATTGAATAATTGGTTCAGATAGATCTACTATAGAATAATTATTAGTCGAGGTTATATATTTCAATAACAAAAACGAGTTTTATCTTATTATTAAAAAAAATATTTAGTAAATTCCTATTGAGGTTAACGAAAAAAATTTTTTTTTTTAGTTACCCTAGAGCACAATATATGATATTCTGTGGTAACGATGGCAACAGTTTAAGGTTGTACAGTGGAGTTTTCGACGACAACCAGATGGGGCGAATAAATTCATATAAATCTTTGAGAAATACATTTCTAGGTATTTGAAAGTTGGGGCAATGCCAAGGCACCCTAAACTTCGAACATGAAGATTCTCAGTTCAAATTCGGCTGGACCCCACAAATTTTATAATTTAATTATTGAATGAATATTTGTAAAAAAAAACTGTATTAACATCAATTTCCATCCAGTATAGATTTAAAAAAATGTATTTGAATTTACTGGACGAATAAAAACGTATTTTAATAACGAGTGAAAGCTTGTACAAGATGTATATAATGAGAGTGTGAGCTAATAGAAGGAATTTAATAAAGAGTCACATAAAACATATGTCTGTATATTTACAGTTATTACAAAGATTTGTACTTCAGAACAAGAAGACTAAATTTTCAGTACTGTTGTAAAGCAATACATTTTACGCTGTACAGCTGATAATTTGTTTTTAAATATCATTAAATTCCTTCTATTAGCTCACCTCCCCTGAATATATATCTCTTGTACAAATTTTCAATCGTTATTAAAATGCGTTTTTATTCGTCCATTCAAGTTCAAATACATTTGATTAACCTATATTGGATGAAAATTGATGTTAATACAGTGTTTTCAGATATTTCTTCCATAATTAAATTATACACTTTCTGGGGTCCAACCTGTTTCGAACTGACAATCTTAATGTTAGCGGCTTAGCCATCTTTCCAATACCTAGAGATATATTTCTCATACACATATTTGAATTTTTCTTCCATTTGATTGTCGTAGAAAACCTCCATTATACAACCTTAATCTGTTGCCATGGTTACCACACAATATCATAAATAGTGCTAAAGTGTAACTAAAATAAAATTTGTCTTTGTTGACCTCAGTTTGAATTTACTTAATTTTTTTTTTATATTACTTGTTTTTCAGGTGTAAATTGAATTTATAGTTGAATAATGTGCGGCGAAAAGTCCTTGTGCCTAGAATATTTCTAAGTTACCAAAGTAAAGTAAATTTAATATGTATGAGCACTCGTGTGCTAGACTTGGACAAACATTCCATTTTTAAATATTGTTGATCGAATTTGTTGGAAACTTATGTTACCGGTTCTGAATATTCTCGACAAATCCTTTCTTAGCGAGTCATCACAACACGAAAGCAAAATCAAGATAATATTGAATTTATATTTTCTTAGAATTGAAGACAAATAATTGTTAATCCGTCCCTACTGTCATACCCTGTCCCTAATTATTAATATATATATGTATACAAGAAAACAGTGTTGCATAATCTACAAATTATATATATACTGTATATATATATATATATATATATATATATATATATATTTATATTTATTAAATAACTTCAAAAAGTTCATAATCAAGATGTATTTTATTCAACATTTACAATTTTGCTGAAGCTTTTCGCCGGTGTATAGTTCCAGCATTCTCAAAGACTACTAACATGGTTTGTAAAACTATTTAAACATTACTCTAATTGATTGCACTATGTACATAAACCACTGATAACTTATTTCTTTAATCTATTTGTTTTACATTAAATGAACTATCTGTTTGATAAAATCTTAAATTCTATCTAAAACATGAAAAATTGTGTTGTGTTTAGATTTAATTTGGGATTGTTCTTTAATAAGTATGTTATTTAATTTATACTTGTAGATATATAGGTTTTCCAGAACATTCATTTTCAAACCTTTATTAATATGTTTGATTAAATTCATATTTTGTATGTCTTCAAACATACTTTGTATGTATCAAAACATAAATATGTATCAAAACATATTTTGTATTTAATCAAACATATTAATAAAGGTTTGAAAATGAATGTTCTGGAAAACCTATATATCTACAAGTATAAATTAAATAACATACTTATTAAAGAACAATCCCAAATTAAATCTAAACACAACACAATTTTTCAGGTTTTAGATAGAATTTAAGATTTTATCAAACAGATAGTTCATTTAATGTAAAACAAATAGATTAAAGGAATAAGTTATCAGTGGTTTATGTACATAGTGCAATCAATTAGAGTAATGTTTAAATAGTTTTACAAACCATGTTAGTAGTCTTTGAGAATGCTGGAACTATACACCGGCGAAAAGCTTCAGCAAAATTGTAAATGTTGAATAAAATACATCTTGATTATGAACTTTTTGAAGTTATTTAATAATTATAACAAATCAAGAAAAAATAATCATCTTTATTATAATATATTTGTATATATATAACGTTTTATTTTAACGCGAATCGATAACAACTGTTGCCCTCCTTATTTTTTGCTCATTACCTCTACAGTTGTATTTTAAAATAATCAGTATCCATATATCCGCACTATGTTATGTTTTAAAAAAGTATAGAGGCCTAGTCAAAAAAACGTTAGAGTCGATTTAGTAAAACTGCGGTGGTTTAAGTTTCCCCTCGACGTGTCAGCAACAGTCGTGACGGATGAAGGATTTATGGGACACAACCGGAAACTGTTGGCTCACAACTTCACAAAGCATTTCCGTTTTGATGGATAGATAAAGACAAAGAGTTTATTTACTCAAGTCAAAACAGAGAGGGAAACTCTCGACGTCAATACAAAACTGCTCTCATAACTTTGTTTGTTTGCCTCGAGTTTCATTGTTATGTGTTTTTAACAAACAATATTTTACTAACAATTGTCTGTCATAATTTTTATAAAACAGTAAGACAATAGTTCTACTTTGCAGTTTAACTTGCAGCTCAACCATAAAACAAAACATGAGTACGGTATAGATACAAATAGTGTGCAAGCGATCTATCGCACTCACTCCGGCGCGAACGTTTGGGTGTAAACTTTACATGTAAACTGGTTAAACACGTGTATGTATTACATAAATATGTGTATCACATGTAAATTGATTACAGCACTGAGCGATTAAGGTCCCTACTATAGACTTGAAAAGTCTCTGTTGAATAGGGTCTTTCTACAGGTTTGTGGTTTACCAGTTTAGGATTAATTACGAGGTTCCTCTTCTCCACCTTGATCTCATTCCAGCCGTCTTTACTTGCGGTTAAGTTGGAAATGTTCTGCCTTAACGGCTCTCAAAAACCGACACTTTAGTTTTTAAATGTAATTATGACATTTTTCCTGCATTCCTCCAGATTCCTCCTAGACTTGATTGTTTCTCATTTTCTTAGTCCATAATATGCTTAGTATTATTTTATATTTCTTTTGGCTGTAATGACTTCTTGGTAGCGATCGTTTTAAAGTTCCATGGCTCCATTCTTAGTATAACTGACGTAAAACCTCATAAGAAGAACTTTTAAATCAGACAAACCTATACTCTCAGATATTGATGCTGGGTTGTTCTTGATTTAAGTTTAGAAAAATCTACAACAGTTTTATAAAGATTTGGACAACTCTATTCCTCCAACAATCCCCATCCCTACTCCATTATTTCCTCCCTATTTCCATCTTACAAAATTACGGTCACAGTTGAAAACGTACATTTCCTGAAATGACGAAAATCGTACAACGTAAGTATATGTACTACTTTTAAGGAGAGTTTTATTACGTTGTTCAAAAAAATATATTACGTCTAAAAACATAACAAGATGTTGTTTTACTCCTTTTGAAAGCTCAGTTTGTTAATATAAAAAACATTTTAAACACTAATAAAGAAAGTAAATAAGTTAGAACAAATTAAGTCTACGTCAGGTAATATCGCCAAACACTCAACTTCAGATTAATTTATTTAAACATCTAAATACATAAACAGTACAGCTTGCTTATTAAACACTTGACTCGTGTTATTTACAAAGTACATTCACCCCAACAAGTATCTAACAGAAGGAATCAACTGTTGCTAGGCAACGTTTAATTCGCCTTAATTAGAGCTTACTCAGGCTGTGGTAATACCTGTAGATCTAACCGTGCATGAATCGATTAAAGAAATACTTTCGTTGATTGTGTAGTAGAATTGTATATTTAGTTAATGAATCAATATTACTGATGATATTTTAATGTTCAGTAAACATTTCAATATATATATATATGTATACACGTATGTATGTATGTATATGTATACACGTATGTATGTATATATATATATATATATATATATATATATATATATGTATACAAGTATGTATGTATGTATATGTATTCACGTATGTATATATATATGTATACACGTATGTATGTATATATATGTATACACGTATGTATGTATATATATGTATACACGTACGTATGTATGTATGCACGTATGTATGTATATATATGTATACACGTATGTATGTATATATATGTATACACGTATGAATGTATATATATGTATGCAGGTATGTATGTATATATATATATATATATATATATATATACACGTATGTATGTATATATATGTATACACGTATGTATGTATGTATACACGTATGTATGTATACACGTATGTATGTATGTATACACGTATGTATGTATGTATACACGTATGTGTGTATGTATACACGTATGTGTGTATGTATACACGTTTGTATGTATGTATACACGTATGTATGTATGTATACACGTATGTATGTATGTATACACGTATGTATGTATGTATACACGTATGTGTGTATGTATACACGTATGTATGTATGTATACACGTATGTATGTATGTATACACGTATGTATGTATGTATACACGTATGTATGTATATAGATGAAACTTCATTTATTAAGGTAACGTCGATAAATATCTACTTTGGCAGATTTTTAATTCGTAGGGTTTAATTCTGAATGTTAACATTGGTTAATGTTGACTTTGCATTTTCTAAACTTTGCTAGGATAGATAAAATTACCTGGGAAAAGAGTTTAAGAGACTATAAACATATTTTACTTTAAAAACAAAATATATAGTAACTTAATAAAGTGTGCAGTTGTTAC
>JBAIZL010000001.1:80518872-80546372 GCA_036971475.1 Prosapia bicincta | reverse complement strand
TGCAAGTAGTAGTATTTTGTCTTAATGCGAGTTCCAATGATAATGAAGCGAAGAGAGAGGGGTGACGGAGAGAGAAGATTAATTATAGTAGACAGCAAGAGAGGTAGGAATATATTGCCGAAATGTATGCTTTTTGGTGGTACACTGCCTCTTTCAATGTGTATTGTTTTGTTAATGAGCCAATGAATTGTTTGGCTACAACACAGATACAAACAAAATATACAACTAGACCTCCACTACAATTAATAATGTTTTAAAATCTTGATGGACCAGTAGAAAAATACAAGCGAATATGTATTATTTCTATTTACAGTAGCGTAATTAAAATGTAAGAAGTTGGAGTTCGACAGAAACTCTTGAAAAATCCAATACCTAGCATTTCCTGACAATTTAATAAAACTAATCGCGATTAATAACTGTCAGTAAATAAAATAATTTTATTGCAGTGCTAATTACCACATTTAATTTCTGTGGTCAAAACTTCAGCTCAATTTAAAAACGCTGCATATATATATATATATATATTAGAAAAATTTACATACTTTTCAATAATGTAATTTATTACCCAATATACTAAATGCATAAAAAATATATACTTTAACGTTTTCGCTGGAAAGAACATTTTCAAAACAAAATATATGTGTGAATGTTCAAGTTTGGATTAATTGTTTAATGTTCTGAAAATGATAGAACCTATTAGACCATAGAATCTCTAAACTATATATTATAAACATATTATGCCTTGTTTATATAAATATATATGCTTGCGCGCGCGCAGGTATGTGCGTGTGTGAATAAAACTTACTTACTTACTAGCCAACGCCCACCTTTGACTGTTGGGCCATTTGGTGGCGCGCTGACCAGTACAATCGAGAGAGACATCCCTCGTTGTCCTCTTCGTCAGGCTGGACGTAGCCCAAGGAAGTGCATGTGAGGAGGTGATCTACATCCATGGTTTCGTTTTCGCACAACACGCAATCCGGCGATTGGAGGACATGAATCTTGTGGAGGTGTGCCGCAAGGTAGTCGTGTAAGTAATCGCAAGTAATGTCATAGATACAATTTATAATTACTTCTTCTGCTCTTACGGTTGGTCTTTAATATACTACCATATACAAATAGGTTCACTTACGTTTTACTTAGTAAATTGTATTGAAAAAGAAGAAAATAAAATTTATTATATGAAGGGTTTTTACTACCTTCAAAACTGACTTTAGTTTAATAATCTCTAGATGAAGGTGTATACACGTTATTTTACCTATTCACAATACTTACCTATTTTTAATTAGTTATTACCTGTGTAATCGATTAAAATAAATACCTTTAACTGAATTTTGGAAATGAATTTAACAAAAATATTTATCTTGACGCTTGATTCATATTTACGAACCTCTCCTTTGAGATATTGTAAAAGTGCACCTAATGATCTTTCCTTTGGCCAATAGAAGTGAAGTAAACGTTTACTTTATAAAGAGAGAAGTTTAGTTGGTTTTACTCTATAATGTTTAATCGTCAGTTACTTGTAATAAGTTGTTTATTCACGATTCCTTGGCTTGTTATTTTATTTACAACAGTGAGCCGTCTTCATTTACATTCAGTGTATCTTCACCTACAGAAGTGTTACTTCCCCACTTACTCTTTCACGCCCTCGATTACTTGTTATTCTAAATCGTAACAATACTTAAGTAGTAATTTCCACACAAGCATCAACTTAAAAACAATACCAGGGTTAGAAAAGTAAGATAACAACAAATTCCTAGTGAATTCGAAAAAGGATATTTCAAGTGTGATCACAATGAAAGACGTTAACAGAAATAACTATAACATTTTTGTCAATAACATTTTCTTTCAAATTTAATATGTTACAGTTAATTATATAATCCAAAATCCTTCTTAAAACGTACCATGATTTATTTCTACCAGCTGAGCCAACATTCTCTGTTGTAGAAGGCAGAGGATCTGTCTAAGTCTTACATGGCCGTAGGACTATTCGAGTTATCCAAACCTCCACTGGTGAGCCAACATTCTCTGTTGTAGAAGGCAGAGGACCTGTCTAAGTCTTACATGGCCGTAGGACTATTCGAGTTATCCAAACCTCCACTGGTGAGCCAACATTCTCTGTTGTAGAAGGCAGAGGTTCTGTCTAAGTCTTACATGGCCGTAGGACTACTTGAGTTATCCAAACCTCCACTGGTGAGCCAACATTCTCTGTTGTAGAAGGCAGAGGACCTGTCTAAGTCTTACATGGCCGGAGGACTATTTGAGTTATCCAAACCTCCACTGGTGAGCCAACATTCTCTGTTGTAGAAGGCAGAGGACCTGTCTAAGTCTTACATGGCCGTAGGACTATTCGAGTTATCCAAACCTCCACTGGTGAGCCAACATTCTCTGTTGTAGAAGGCAGAGGACCTGTCTAAGTCTTACATGGCCGGAGGACTATTGGAGTTATCCAAACCTCCACTGGTGAGCCAACATTCTCTGTTGTAGAAGGCAGAGGACCTGTCTAAGTCTTACATGGCCGTAGGACTATTCGAGTTATCCAAACCTCCACTGGTGAGCCAACATTCTCTGTTGTAGAAGGCAGAGGACCTGTCTAAGTCTTACATGGCCGGAGGACTATTGGAGTTATCCAAACCTCCACTGGTGAGCCAACATTCTCTGTTGTAGAAGGCAGAGGACCTGTCTAAGTCTTACATGGCCGTAGGACTATTCGAGTTATCCAAACCTCCACTGGTGAGCCAACATTCTCTGTTGTAGAAGGCAGAGGACCTGTCTAAGTCTTACATGGCCGGAGGACTATTGGAGTTATCCAAACCTCCACTGGTGAGCCAACATTCTCTGTTGTAGAAGGCAGAGGACCTGTCTAAGTCTTACATGGCCGTAGGACTATTCGAGTTATCCAAACCTCCACTGGTGAGCCAACATTCTCTGTTGTAGAAGGCAGAGGACCTGTCTAAGTCTTACATGGCCGTAGGACTATTTGAGTTATCCAAACCTCCACTGGTGAGCCAACATTCTCTGTTGTAGAAGGCAGAGGACCTGTCTAAGTCTTACATGGCCGTAGGACTATTCGAGTTATCCAAACCTCCACTGGTGAGCCAACATTCTCTGTTGTAGAAGGCAGAGGACCTGTCTAAGTCTTACATGGCCGGAGGACTATTTGAGTTATCCAAACCTCCACTGGTGAGCCAACATTCTCTGTTGTAGAAGGCAGAGGACCTGTCTAAGTCTTACATGGCCGTAGGACTATTCGAGTTATCCAAACCTCCACTGGTGAGCCAACATTCTCTGTTGTAGAAGGCAGAGGACCTGTCTAAGTCTTACATGGCCGTAGGACTATTCGAGTTATCCAAACCTCCACTGGTGAGCCAACATTCTCTGTTGTAGAAGGCAGAGGACCTGTCTAAGTCTTACATGGCCGGAGGACTATTTGAGTTATCCAAACCTCTACTGGTGAGCCAACATTCTCTGTTGTAGAAGGCAGAGGACCTGTCTAAGTCTTACATGGCCGTAGAACTATTTGAGTTATCCAAAC
Source organism: Prosapia bicincta (assembly GCA_036971475.1). Classification (NCBI taxonomy): domain Eukaryota; kingdom Metazoa; phylum Arthropoda; class Insecta; order Hemiptera; family Cercopidae; genus Prosapia; species Prosapia bicincta. The sequence goes on along the minus strand of JBAIZL010000001.1, from coordinate 80,542,837 downwards.
CTCCACTGGTGAGCCAACATTCTCTGTTGTAGAAGGCAGAGGACCTGTCTAAGTCTTACATGGCCGTAGGACTATTTGAGTTATCCAAACCTCCACTGCTGAGCCAACATTCTCTGTTGTAGAAGGCAGAGGACCTGTCTAAGTCTTACATGGCCGTAGGACTATTCGAGTTATCCAAACCTCCACTGGTGAGCCAACATTCTCTGTTGTAGAAGGCAGAGGACCTGTCTAAGTCTTACATGGCCGTAGGACTATTTGAGTTATCCAAACCTCCACTGTTGAGCCATAAATAATGTCTTCTCTTACATTCCAGAGAAGGGAAATAAATTTTGTTACCTTAAACCTTCATTCACAGTTATCCTTCATAGACGAAATACCAAAAGCTAAAATAATTCACTTTTTTCTATGGGAAATAAATTGGAACACCATTTTAAAAATCCCCAACGTTAGAAAGCAAACCTTGTTGAGCTAAAGGCTACTGAAAATTAACCTGGCGTTAAAGTAACCGTAACTTTATGCCTTTTAAATATGAGATCGCGAGTATGATGACCACTGAAGGAAGAACTATGAGACGATGGTATTAACTGGAAGATTTCTTTCTTCCTCCTTTTCGTCGTAGATGAATGACAAAATGAAATAAATTTTAAACGAAGACATGATATTCATTTATAACGAAATATATAAGTTAATTTAAAAAAGTAGGATAATTACGAAAAACTTAAATTTGTTGAAATACTAATAAAATGGATAAAACAAAAATATTAAAGTAGAAGAAGAGAACCCTTATAAAGAGGCCGTTGGTGTAGAGAGAATCCTGAATTAGAAAAAATCAGAGGTAGAGAGACGGTTTAATTAGATTGTGGTTGAATTAGAGAGATAAATACAAATACCGGTGAATAAAGATAACGTTGAACAATAGAGGACTTTGGTTAAAGAATGTTGAAGTAGAAAGAACCTTTTAGACTATACAGACTTTATTGAAATTCTTATTTTGTAATAATTACAGTGCATACTAATGTGAGAGACTGTCAAAATAGATGAAACCATGGGTTAGGAAATATTTAAATTAGAGAGCATCTTGAAAAGAAAGAGTGGTAAAATAGAGGCAGGCTAAATATAGAGAACCCTAAATAGAGTAACATAGAACCGTGGATAGAGAAATTGTTAATTTAAAAATATCTCAGAATAGGAAGCTTTCCGATTAAAGATAACTCTGCATTAGATAGAAAGATAAAATCGATTGCCTAAAGTAGGGAGAATGTTGAGTTAAAGGTTGAAGTACACATAAGTAGAAGTTGAGGTAGGCTATTACTAAATTACTGTAAGTGTCTTAAAGTTACTTTTTATGATCCCTTCTTCCAATTAAGTTTTAGTTCTCTATTACAGAATTTTTTTAAATTTTCCCTAACATTCTAATCCTCAACATGCTAATCCTCAGCTCAAAACTTACCTTTCTTGTTAGATAATATTTTTATAAAATATACACTTGAATATATTTAACATTTCTCATTTTCAACACTAAATCATTATAAAAAACCAAATCCAATTACCAGAAGCAGTGAGTTACCACAAAACTATTTATTACTGAAAGAGAAGGCAATGCTTTCAAGCGGAAGTAAAGAGACTGGGAATAATGTACTTGTTTATATTATTACTGAAATTTAGAGATAAAATATGAATTAAAATTCTCTTGTTTAAATCACAGAGTTAAAACCACTGGTTTTACCAGACAGGGTATTTATTTGTCAGTTCATGCTGTGATAATGCAAGCACCTTTTTACTCGTCATAATCTAAAGATCATGATTGTACCGTATTATAATTTGTTGTAGGTTTTATAAATATAGATCCAAAATGACCCTAATTCAAACGGTATTGGGAAATTTTAAAAAGTTTTAAATGTGGATAACTATTGCAGTATACCCTACATTTTATAAAACCCAAAGTAATTGCTGTAGAGATGAGTAATCTCTATGTAATGTTTCTCCATAGGAAAGTATTAAATATGCCGCCAGGATGAGCTCAAAAATAAACGCAAACGGAAAAATATGAATCAAAGTAAAGGTTATTTATTTCAAAAAGATGTTTATAAATTAAATTATTATTTTACTTAATCATTTGTAATATAAAGTTTCTCATAGTTGTTTTAATATTGTTTTAAATTAAAATTTGTATTATAATTATATTATTTAAAAATTTATTCTGATTCTAACAAAGTTTAACATAATTTTTACTCTCTACTGAGGAAGCTCTCTAATCCTAACCCCACTGATACTGTGTGTAACTCGCTCCTATTTGTTCCACTCTACTATATGCATTGGATCTCGTACTTGAGGATAACGTTATTTGAGGACGTGAATGTATTCACGTATTTTGAGGATAAATTTAGTTGAACACTCCTCTAATTTAGATGTTGCGGTTCTAATATATTAGGTAAAGAAAACTGTAAAAAAACGAAAATCGTTCTACTTTGATAATCTAATAATCCATATAGACACTTACGGCAGTTGACACAACAATCATTGTAGAAAATAGGGCACCTCGAAGAGGACTAACATTTATGTTAATAAAACTCAGTTAGTGACGTAGTCAATCAGAGCAGATCATGTCCAATACTGTATTACAAAAATATAGGTGAAAAAACCCCAAAACCACAAAAATTAATCAAAAAATAACTAAAATAAGTTACCTAAGATTAAATCCTTATGTACATTTCGATGACAAAGTTATCATCTTCAGAGGTTCCTATTACAAAAGTACAAACTAGAATAGAAAAAATTAACAAACTAGACTGACTTGTTAATTTTTTGTATTCTAGTTTGTACTTTTGTAATAGGAACCACTGAAGATGATGACTTTGTCATCGAAATGTACATAAGGATTTAATCTTAGGTAACTTATTTTAGTTATTTTTGATTAATTTTTGTGGTTTTCGGGTTTTTTTTACCTATATTTTTGTAATATATTGTACCACTGTGCTCTTGATATTGTATATCCAATACTGTAGTTGATATAGTCATGCCATGGAAGCCAAGTTAATCATTTCATCCTATACGGTGAGCCAAGAAGAGAATACTAAAATGTCTAGATGTTAGCCTTTCTTTCTTATTTTATCATTACTATTTTAACTTTCAATTTTATTATTATCTAGGTCTTTTCTTTTCCTCTTATTTTCAGTTTATTTTAATTGTTCCTAATACTATTTTTGTTTTATTCTATTCCTATTATTTATACCTTTGATATATTACAGTGGTAGTATATTTATTGATAAAAATAAAGTATGAAACTTTTCATTTCCATATTCTGATACATAAATAAATAACACCAAAACCTCACTGCCCCGACTAAATAACTTTTCACTGCTTTCAAGACTCAAGAAATATTTTCTAGATAAGTTTTATAACTTCAAATCATCCCACTCGTGCATTGTAGTTTATCAAAGTCTATTTCAAAAGTTTATTTCAGATGGCGATGACAATAGGTGCGTTTTGAAATATGACTCATCGGTGATGCAAAGGTCTCTTGTTCACGAAAATACTGCCAAACAGTTTAAATTTATGGGAGCAAAGTATTCTACAGATATTTTGTTTAGTGAAAGATGGGCTTTGGGGTAAACTTTCTGTATCTTCCATTGTATATGCTATATTAATATCGAAATATTATGTCACAAAATATCCTTGGGACTAAATACAATTTTTAAAACTTTGTTGCCTTTAAAATATACGTAGACATTAAAGTATCCCACACTTTTTAAACTGTATGAAACAATTAATATTATAGAGCTATATGAATATTCAATTAAAAGTGGTTCCATCATTCTTTACACCAGAAAGATAGTCTTAAGATAGACCACAGCCAAGCTAAATACAATTGATTGCTATAGTTATTTCACTTAAAATTACTTTGTGGTGTATCCATATCAGAAATAGATTTAAAATTAATGTCTGGAAAAGAAACCCACGACTAACGTGAAATCAAACTCTAACGGCGAACATCATCTTACATTTCTCTCAATGAATGAGACCATAGTTTTATAAATTCTCTTTTTAAAAAAAATAACAGAAGCGTTTGTAACTGTGGTTTTTATTATTAGACTTTTATCTCCTCTTGCAATCCCTCAAACGTGATTCAAAGGGGTGGGGGTAGCTAGGATAACAATAATGAGAGTGTTTAATATCTTTAACAACTGCACACTTTTCCCTATGGTAAATATTAGCCCATCTGATAATAGTCAGTGTTTATAAACTAGTGCGTGCTGCGATTTTGTGAACTCTTTTAATATTTACCAATGTGAATTTTTCTCAATAGCTAGCTCTAATTTACTTAATGCTATACATTTCTTTCACAAATGTCTTTTGCGATTCCAATAACATTAGTAAATATCTTGGTAAATTCTGAATTACTAAAATATGTTATTTCTCAAATAAACACATCTTTAAAAATTCTCCAATAATACCTTTATAATATTAAATTATAAAAGTGAATTAAAATGCATTGTCATGCGATTTGTTTTCAATATATTAGTATTCGCTTTCTATAAAAAATATACGTATTTTTATAACATAAATTAGGGTTTAAATATGTATTGTACCATTTCACCTCTCACCGTTCGTGGGAGCTACCGTTACAGGTCGCCAGACAGAGACCAAAACCGTACATCACATTTCTTTTTTTTAGGTTATAATTTTTTTCTGAGCGTCCTAAAATCAATATTTATTTTTAGTTTTTTTTATCGAAAGCTCTATTCTTCAACCCTTTAAATCTCAAGTGATAGAGATGTCCTACGACTACGGTACTATGCTGAATTTTCCAGGCAACGTTATATCTTCATCAGCATTGGATCTTTTTATTTTTACCTGAATCACCCATTGAACTTTGGTTGCGTAGTTTCAAAACGTAGAAACAGAAATCAATTATTTATTTTTAGTTTTTAAACATGCAACTGATCATAAACATGGAATAAGGATTTGATTCTTGGAAAGCCGCTTGAAGATGTCTATTGAAAATCTCATTAATTTGTTGTTTTTTCAAGTCATCTCAGTCCAAGCTTTTCAAATAGTTATTAAAAATAACTTCCCTATGAGATTAATAAATAAATTAGGTTCTATGTAAAAATTGGTTTTCATTCAGTAATGAAATCTACTTCCTAACCCCACGCTGGTGGAAAGTAATAAAACTAGATTTTTGTTTATAAAATTAACATTATTCAAATTTCCATTTAAAAGTTAATGAACACCGAAAAATATTTTTTTTAAATTAATTTCAAAACTTATAAAGGAGCAATAAACAAATAATCTAAATAAAGCATGATCAGATACCTCATGCATACCGTCAATTCAAGAACATGGGACAAAGACCGTTGTTATGTGGGTTGCAGACCCAGACATTAGTTTCTAACCTATGCATACCGTCAATTCAAGAACATGGGACAAAGACCGTTGTTGTGTGGGTTGCAGACCCAGACATTACTTCCTAACCCATGCATACCGTCAATTCAAGAACATGGGACAAAGACCATTGTTATGTGGGTTGCAGACCCAGACATTAGTTTCTAACCCATGCATACCGTCAATTCAAGAACATGGGACAAAGACCATTGTTATGTGGGTTGCAGACCCAGACATTAGTTTCTAACCCATGCATACCGTCAATTCAAGAACATGGGACAAAGACCATTGTTATGTGGGTTGCAGACCCAGACATTAGTTTCTAACCCATGCATACCGTCATTTCAAGAACATGGGACAAAGACCGTTGTTATGTGGGTTGCAAACCCAGACATTAGTTTCTAACCCATGCATACCGTCAATTCAAGAACATGGGACAAAGACCGTTGTTATGTGGGTTGCAGACCCAGACATTAGTTTCTAACCTATGCATACCGTCAATTCAAGAACATGGGACAAAGACCGTTGTTGTGTGGGTTGCAGACCCAGACATTACTTCCTAACCCATGCATACCGTCAATTCAAGAACATGGGACAAAGACCATTGTTATGTGGGTTGCAGACCCAGACATTAGTTTCTAACCCATGCATACCGTCAATTCAAGAACATGGGACAAAGACCATTGTTATGTGGGTTGCAGACCCAGACATTAGTTTCTAACCCATGCATACCGTCAATTCAAGAACATGGGACAAAGACCATTGTTATGTGGGTTGCAGACCCAGACATTAGTTTCTAACCCATGCATACCGTCATTTCAAGAACATGGGACAAAGACCGTTGTTATGTGGGTTGCAAACCCAGACATTAGTTTCTAACCCATGCATACCGTCAATTCAAGAACATGGGACAAAGACCGTTGTTATGTGGGTTGCAAACCCAGACATTAGTTTCTAACCCATGCATACCGTCAATTCAAGAACATGGGACAAAGAATGTTGTTATGTGGGTTGCAGACCCAGACATTAGTTTCTAACCCATGCATACCGTCAATTCAAGAACATGGGACAAAGAATGTTGTTATGTGGGTTGCAGACCCAGACATTAGTTTCTAACCCATGCATACCGTCATTTCAAGAACATGGGACAAAGAATGTTGTTATGTGGGTTGCAAACCCAGACATTAGTTTCTAACCCATGCATACCGTCAATTCAAGAACATGGGACAAAGACCGTTGTTATGTGGGTTGCAGACCCAGACATTAGTTTCTAACCCATGCATACCGTCAATTCAAGAACATGGGACAAAGACCGTTGTTATGTGGGTTGCAAACCCAGACATTAGTTTCTAACCCATGCATACCGTCAATTCAAGGGCATGGGACAAAGACCGTTGTTATGTGGGTTGCAGACCCAGACATTAGTTTCTAACCCATGCATACCGACAATTCAAGAACATGGGACAAAGACCGTTGTTATGTGAGTTGCAGATCCAGAAATTAGTCCCTAACCTATGCATACCGTCAATTCAAGAACATGGGACAAATACCGTTGTTATGTGGGTTACAGACCCAGACATTAGTTCCTTTCAACTTTCAAGAAAAAACGTTTCTGTATGCAAAGTACCTCTGTAAATACCCACATAAATGTGCAGTATTAAAGAATTTTTCTCAAAATACTTCATTATAAATGTATATATTGTTTCACAGATTATATCATACATAGCTCAAATAAAATGTTTTTGTAAACATTTTCTGTAAATATGATGTAATTAAAGAAATTTTACACAAAAATGCGAGAAGTTTTTCGTATTTTTTCCCTAAAAAGACAACTAAAAACATCAGTGTACGCTTTGTTAAAATGTCAAAACATTAGCAGGCAGTCAATGCTATATAAACATCTGCAGTGGGATAGCAACTACTTCACTAGCAAATTCTTGTAACAATGCCAGGCTTCTCTGCATCCGGTGCCCTTGTACATGTCTTTACTAATAGCATTGCGCATCTCGTATTGAGAAGCTCCGATTTCATTAAATGTTGACAAATATATAAAACTATGTTCCTATTGTCTAAAATATACATAAAAACATCTTTATTGTTTAAATATTTATAAGTTTCATGTAGCCTACACGTACAAGTGAGAATGTTTATAGAATCTAGAACTTTTTAAAGAAATAATTCCAACTAAATATGTCACACTTGCCTATAGTAGCACTTACTTTATAACTGTTGAGGACGGCTGTTTCGGAAGATGTCTCTGAGTTACGGTCTGAGTTGACAATGGGACACACCTCCCTAAACAGTTCTCCTCAACAATTACAAAGTAAGTGCTACTATAGGCAAGTGTAAAATATTCACGAGTGCTTTAGTTAAAAACTGTAGCTCACGTGAAGATGTAATAAACAAATATGAGTAGCTCCAGCTGTTCAATATTAAATAACCTAGATAACAAACCTTCATTCCACCAATGACTTGATTCACAATCGATTACAGTCATACATAACGACCGGTTTTGATTGATAATCCATTTTAAACCTAATTACTGTACTACAGACGCATATTTCTTCAGCCAAGCGAGTTTAAACTCGTATTCTCGATACAAAAATATCAACAAAAAATTCAAAATCAATTTTTTATCCGAAGTCATTATAATTCTTAACAACAGGGAACGAAAAAGCTGACAACCTCACCAAGAGTGGGTGCCGCCTACCACAGCCACAAATCAAAATATCACTGGGCTCTGCTTACACCAGGATCCACGCAGCAGCTAAGACGTACTTGAAAACATCACAAGAAAACCTGTCTGTTGGAAAGAGATGGCAAGAACATTGCACCAACCCCATTCCAAAAAACCTGCCTCGACCTATCAGTGTTGCGCTGTTCCGTCTAACCACGGGACACGACTACCTTCAGGCGCACCTTCATCGCATTGGGCTAGCGGACACGGATCGGTGCCCCTTGTGCCAAACAGGAAAGATGGATGGAGACCACCTTCCTGCCTGCCCACAGCTCGAAGCATACAATAGCGACCCAAAAACCAGACTCTCCAAGCTCTACTGGTCTGCACGATGCCAAATGGTCGAGTTACCAAGGGCAGGCGTTGGATAAAGTAAAGTAAGTATTATAATTCTTAACAATTACGTTAAACTACAAGTTTTGCCTTCTTAAACTTACACAGTAATAGAAAAGTAAACCTGTAGCTTCTTTGACGTTCAAAATGTGTTCATGCAAGTATTGCAATAACAAAAAGTAACTTGAATACATATGAAGTGACTTGAACATGGATAGTATAGGAGATACTTTCTTCACGCCGATTGTGAGCATTCAGATAATTATGGGCCAAACTATTTTCCCACTCCCAGTAGATTGGACCTTCTTTATTCTTCTTCATACAATGATGTATCACGGGGTAAACACGCCTTTATGGTCCCATTGGATACGGGATACCATGACGTAGTCTTACGCAGATGTTCCTTCTATAGGCCTAATGTGGGTCTATCAAAGCAGCAATGAACTTACACCCCAACAATGGCTCTTAGTCAAATTAAAAGCGTGTACTTAAAATGAAACAACAAAGGGAAACCAGGAGCTTAGGAATTACGTAGGCTGTGCTCTACTTAGGCACTTAGAAACTTTCGCCCTTTGTGCTCTCTAAAATATTTTGTATAGCTTCACTACACCAGTTTAAATACTCTATGAATATACTAAAAAAAAACCTTAAATAAGATTGAACGCTATGGAACAAAATTTAATTTTCTACATTACTCGGGCAAAATACAAACAGTTTGGACAATCTCGAATGCCTGAAGTAAACAGATGTGAAAACCTTCTGTAGACGGCATTTTTAAACTGTTACAACTATAATTACATTCTTGTTAAATACTAAAGACAATAATTTCAGTTTAATTTCAAAGGTTTTATTCTTTCGTCACGTTTTTGGCGATGGAGACTGTACTTTTCTCAACAAGTTTTAGCACTTTCCATTTTACGCATTTCTTTCAAATTACTATTAGATTATTAAGTGTAAGATCATAATATCAAACAGCTAAATTATACAACGCACCAACAGTAACTGATGTAGCTCCTGTAATGGGACAACAGATATGCAAAGAGATATTATTTGTAATAGTAATTAGTGACAAAATAATTATTGCGTTTAAAAATTTAAAAAAATCAGTTATCAAATAAACTATTGCAGTTATAAAATAAATACATCCTTTAAAGATATTTGAATAATAATCCTATTCAGTTAAGAAGTATTGTACGTTTGGAAAAAAAATTCGAAACAGTTTTCTAATATAAATCGGCCTAAGTGTTATTTTTATGTATTTGTAATAAATTCAAAATATATTTTTTTTTTAATCATATAATGACATTTAGCACGTTCGCCTGCTTTAAGGCCTAAACGTTTTAAAAAATTATTTGAACAGTAAATCCAACCATAAGGTATGCGAATTTCTATTCGTACTTCTTCATAAGCCTATACATTCTATATTTGTTTAATATTAGCGAATTTGAAAAGAATTTATTAGAAACAAAAAAAATTCTAGACCTATATTGTGTATATTTTGTATCGGTTGGAGGCAAATATCTTCCAAATAACCTTCAGCACATATCATTTAAATTAAATACTTTTCCTTTCGAGGAATTGAACCCGTATAAATTCGTTCAAGCTCGAAACAATACTATTACAACTTTATGTAATAATTTAACGTAAATTATCTGATCCTGTACTAATGTTCAATGCAGCAAAGGCGGATCCAGCCGGGGAGGGGGAGGTGCTCAAATGTAAGAACAGAAAATTTCCGGTACAAATTCGAAGTCGTTACCCTAAAATATATTTTAAGGAAACCTTATCTTGTATAGAAGAATCACTTAGGGGTTGTAATACCCCGGATTTTGCAAATTGGTTATAATGTGAATTGACTTACTTAAAAAAATCTTTAACAACTTGAAGCAACTGTGGCGTAAAAGTTTATATTAAATAAAAACAACCTTTTACCACAAATTCAACAATTTTTATTTTAACCTAATGTACATTTCGATTACAAAGTAATCATCTTCAGAGGTATTTTACAAATGACTCATACCTCTGAAGATGATTACTTTGTAATCGAAATGTACATTAGGTTAAAATAAAAATTGTTGAATTTGTGGTAAGAGGTTGTTTTTATTTATTATAAAAAAACTTTAGGTAACTTTATCCACTTGTACTTACAGAGACTCTCCGGGTCAATTGTTTGTCCAAACTATTGTATCTAACTATTAACTAGTTTAATATTGGCCTGTGATCTATCATTAACCTTTAACAGATCAATTATTCACTAACCTACGTTAAATAAAGTTTAAACATAATTATGTTACCACTTAGAACTTTTAAGTGTTAAAAAAAGTAGGTAGAACTTTTATTCCAGGTGCAAGATCTCCCTATCACAGTGTCCTATATTTGACAATCCTAGATATTTTAGTCAATTTACACTCCCTGATTCTCTTACGCTTCTACTGCCCTCTATTTTCTCTCTTGCTTATTTTGTGCTTTAACTTTTTATTTTTACAAAATAGTTATCTATTGCCTTAGATGCTGTATAAGTCTATGAACCACAGCACTTGCACAACTTGCACTGTATTATAACCTCACATTTAAAAAAATACACATTCGAAAACCATAAAATCTGGAATAGCGTTTGTAATGTAGTTTTATCATACGATTTTTCTCTATTTCGTCTTTTATTTTTTGTGAGCCTTTTTTTCATTCGTTAAAACGGATCCTAAAAGCGTAATTCACTTTACTTTCAGGAAATAAAATTTTTAAGTTTACCAAAACAAATGGAGAGCAGAATATTTACGGAGAAAATTATGCAAGCGCACTTTTGATCTAAATCCACAACCTGCAGGGTTTTATAAATATTCCTTTGGCGTTCTCTGTCAGCAAACATAGACTTACAAGTTCGGCCATTGTTGCTTTATGCAAACATTCAGCTTTAACGTTTTTCCTTTTATCTTTAGCCTTTTCCTTTGAATGTTGTCTTTGTCCAGTAAATTTAAATGTTATTTTTTTCTATTTCGTTTAGTACTAAACACATATAATACATTGAGGACAAAATAGCGTAACGTTTGAAAATAGTAATATATATTAACGCTAATTATTTTCAGATTTACATTTTTTTCTAATAAATTTATATAATTATTTTTAAAATAGTTACAAAACTATTTTGTACACTTTGTTACCGTATATTTCCCTAAACTGTGTTCTACATCTAATAGTGAATAAATTGGAAGCTGTCGGAAGTTCTAAACATAAAGTATACACTTTCCTACAATATGTAAGAATTGACCATACACCACAAATTCAATTAAAGTTTTAAATTACATTAACAGATTGGCGATGTTTTTTAGATTTATATAAATGAAATCTCTTAACTAAAAATAAAACTAAATTTAAACTACTTAACTAAGTGAATACGTAATTGCATATTTGCTGACGCGTTTCAAAACGTTCGTTCCTTTTACGAAACTAACCCTCTCTCTCTCTCTCTCACTAACCCCCCTCTCTCTCTCATTCTACCTCTCTCTCTCATTCTCACTCTGTGTGTGTGTGTGTGTGTGTGTGTGTGTGTGTGTGTGTGTGTGTGTGTGTGTGTGTGTGTGTGTGTGTGTGTGTGTGTGTGTGTGTGTTTTGTATCACTATACACAAACGTCCATTGAGTACAATATTCTTCTTGACGAACAGGGTTGGGAATGGAGGGGTAGGCTTAACATTATTAATCATCCCCTTCTAGGCCTGCTGCTGACGGATACATGTTACACGAAAGCGTTTTACATCAGTTCTGTGAAGTATATGTTAACGTATTTTCAGACATAAACAGACCTAGGGATTTTATCAGAACTATGACGAAAATTCCTAAAATATTATATTCAACCAAAGTGTCAGTGATGAAATATGTCACATGTGTTGAAGTAATGAGATGGGTTATTTAAAATCGTTATTTAAAAGAAGCGGTTTTTGTAACAATAAATTTTTATTTCTGTAAAAAATATTAACAGGTTTTATAAAAAACGGAACTCTTTTTCGATCGTTTTGTAAATTACAAAATAAATTTCGAAAAACATTATTTTTACGTTTTACAAAATCTATTGATTTTTAAACATTAAAAAATAAAAGATTTAAGAATTTCATTAAATTTTTGTTGATCTGGTGTATTTCTAAGTAATGGCATATCTTCAATTGTCAGTTTTATAGTTATTAATACTATTGTTTTTTAATATAATGAAAACGAATAATTGGGTTTTTAATGTAGCCTACATTTATTTTTCACATAATTATGTTACACTTTAAATAAATATAATTAATTCCAAATATAATCATCGCAGAACGCCACTCTACATTCTGGTTTAAAACAGATTACTTCAGGCAACGACTCAGTATCACTCAATACCAAAATGGTCCCCGGTTCCCTTTACTAACCGGACCTAATTCCATCTATCTTTCTTTTTCCTTACCCAAGCGTTTAAGGAGGAGATACCGTTTGAATCCCCGATAAATAGTGAAACGTTCTTCTAGTTTCTCAAAACTGAACCAAGGAAATAAAATTAAACAGTTAACTCCATTTAGTTCCCGCTATCACCACGCGATAGCAACACAACGCGGGTCCTTACTTAATTCTATTTACCACTAATATTTCGTTATCTTACAACGGGCAGAACCAAACAAGCCACCAGATATATCTGACATGGAACCACATCTCATTGAATTTTCTTTATATTTAAAGTAATTAAATTTAAATCTCTTCCATTATAAAGTTACATCTCTCTGTTACTTATAAAGGCATGACACCAATAAGAACCCAGGTGAGGTAATTTATAGTACTTGATTAATTGAATATCGACTAATTACTTTGATCATTTTAATTATTTTAATATAACAGATGTAAAATGGAACAAAATATATCCCCTTTTAAGTTTACTTCGGTCGGCTTGGATCCAAAGCCTCTGCGAAAGTTCTTAAAATCCGCTCTGAAGCTGACCTACTTATTATCATTCCTTTAGTATATTTAGAGCAAACTGTTAACTATCTAATTTATTTTAAAATATACTTATTCCAGAAATAAATCATTGCCAAAACAGCTCTTCTCTGTACTTAAGTGTTAGGTGTGTGTGTATATATATATATATATATCATTGTAATTTTGTTCACATAAATTTAATGAACGTAACGTGTATGTAGTTACAGTCTACAACCAATATATACACGAATAGTTGTACCAAAATAAGTAAACATTATTTCACATTAGAACTTGCATTACCTAACAGAATTTAAAGCAAAAAGGCAAGTTGACAATTCCAGGGAATTGTACTATGTCAACTATTTTAAGTTAATCAAATCAGAGTTTTCGTTATAGCCATTTACCCCGTCCTTGTCCCGGGAAGGGTAATTATTCAAAATTCTGAATGAAGGGGATCTAAATGGTTATTTCGGGGACAATTTTGAAAATTAACACTCCTCCGGCGGTTGTAGATTCATCTCTGGTACTCAAATCATCACACGTGATGGAATTATCGCCCTAAACCTACCAGAGGGTTCTACTTCTTCACCTTAATCTTTCATATTTAAAATCCATCAATATTTACGTCATAGATAGCAGCTAGACGGTTTGGTCGGCCATAAACTGCAATAAAAATATCATAAATAAATAATTCTGTATAAACAATTTTTCATTTTTCAATTATAGTCAGGTTTTTTACTAATTCAATATGTACTAGTGACGACGTTGATCTGACAAATTATGACAAATGTTGCACAACAGTGTTCGTATCGCTTTACAAATATTATATGACAATAATAACAAAGATTTTCTTTAGTGATATGAAATACTTGAGATTTTTTAACTGTAGTCTCAGAATGTAAAGAAATAAACACCTCTAAAAGTAATACATATAAATATTTATTACGTTCATGAAAGCTCAATCTCTCTAGTGATATTTCTAAATGTCAACATACTCTTATCTGTATTCTGTTCAGAAAAGTCAACGTTTTATTTCTCTTATTAAAATGTTTGTTTGATATTTATTTTTGCTATTTTCTTCTAAAAAATAAAACAGTTCGTATCTACTACGAGATATTTTCTTATACACATGTGTCTTTTTTAACTTCTGCGATTCTCAGATGTAGAGAGTAAAACAGCAACTGATATCTAATGCAACGTTTTCTACGACATCCGTGGAGATTTTAATTGTACGTCAAATATTTTAACTGTACGACTGATATAAAATGTAAAACGTACATTTCTTAAAATATTTTTCTCATTTTTCTAAGGCACTTCCAAAATATTTGTATCGTTGTAGGTTATAAAAGTAGTACTAAGATGTCATTACGTTAGATAATTCATAGATGTCTTTTGGCTTTCTTATGACAACAGTGTTGTGGATGAAGTTCAGTACTTTTCATTATACATTTCTACACTCCTCTCTTTTACACGCTTTCTTATGACAACAATGTTGTTGCATGTAGTTCAGTACTTTTCATTATACATTTCTACACTCCTCTCTTTTACACGCTTTTCTATGACAACAATGTTGTGGATGAAGTTCAGTACTTTTCATTATACATTTCTACACTCCACTCTTTTACACGCTTTTCTATGACAACAATGTTGTGGATGAAGTTCAGTACTTTTCATTATACATTTCTACACTCCTCTCTTTTACACGCTTTTCTATGACAACAATGTTGTGGATGAAGTTCAGTACTTTTCATTATACATTTCTACACTCCACTCTTTTACACGCTTTTCTATGACAACAATGTTGTGGATGAAGTTCAGTACTTTTCATTATACATTTCTACACTCCTCTCTTTTACACGCTTTTCTATGACAACAATGTTGTGGATGAAGTTCAGTACTTTTCATTATACATTTCTACACTCCTCTCTTTTACACGCTTTTCTATGACAACAATGTTGTGGATGAAGTTCAGTACTTTTCATTATACATTTCTACACTCCTCTCTTTTACACGCTTTTCTATGACAACAATGTTGTGGATGAAGTTCAGTACTTTTCATTATACATTTCTACACTCCTCTCTTTTACACGCTTTTCTATGACAACAATGTTGTGGATGAAGTTCAGTACTTTTCATTATACATTTCTACACTCCTCTCTTTTACACGCTTTTCTATGACAACAATGTTGTGGATGAAGTTCAGTACTTTTCATTATACATTTCTACACTCCACTCTTTTACACGCTTTTCTATGACAACAATGTTGTGGATGAAGTTCAGTACTTTTCATTATACATTTCTACACTCCTCTCTTATACACGCTTTTCTATGACAACAATGTTGTGGATGAAGTTCAGTACTTTTCATTATACATTTCTACACTCCTCTCTTTTACACGCTTTTCTATGACAACAATGTTGTGGATGAAGTTCAGTACTTTTCATTATACATTTCTACACTCCACTCTTTTACACGCTTTTCTATGACAACAATGTTGTGGATGAAGTTCAGTACTTTTCATTATACATTTCTACACTCCTCTCTTTTACACGCTTTTCTATGACAACAATGTTGTGGATGAAGTTCAGTACTTTTCATTATACATTTCTACACTCCACTCTTTTACACGCTTTTCTATGACAACAATGTTGTGGATGAAGTTCAGTACTTTTCATTATACATTTCTACACTCCTCTCTTTTACACGCTTTTCTATGACAACAATGTTGTGGATGAAGTTCAGTACTTTTCATTATACATTTCTACACTCCTCTCTTTTACACGCTTTTCTATGACAACAATGTTGTGGATGAAGTTCAGTACTTTTCATTATACATTTCTACACTCCTCTCTTTTACACGCTTTTCTATGACAACAATGTTGTGGATGAAGTTCAGTACTTTTCATTATACATTTCTACACTCCTCTCTTTTACACGCTTTTCTATGACAACAATGTTGTGGTTGAAGTTCAGTACTTTTCATTATACATTTCTACACTCCTCTCTTTTACACGCTTTTCTATGACAACAATGTTGTGGATGAAGTTCAGTACTTTTCATTATACATTTCTACACTCCTCTCTTTTACACGCTTTTCTATGACAACAATGTTGTGGATGAAGTTCAGTACTTTTCATTATACATTTCTACACTCCTCTCTTTTACACGCTTTTCTATGACAACAATGTTGTGGATGAAGTTCAGTACTTTTCATTATACATTTCTACACTCCACTCTTTTACACGCTTTTCTATGACAACAATGTTGTGGATGAAGTTCAGTACTTTTCATTATACATTTCTACACTCCTCTCTTTTACACGCTTTTCTATGACAACAATGTTGTGGATGAAGTTCAGTACTTTTCATTATACATTTCTACACTCCTCTCTTTTACACGCTTTTCTATGACAACAATGTTGTGGATGAAGTTCAGTACTTTTCATTATACATTTCTACACTCCTCTCTTTTACACGCTTTTCTATGACAACAATGTTGTGGATGAAGTTCAGTACTTTTCATTATACATTTCTACACTCCTCTCTTTTACACGCTTTTCTATGACAACAATGTTGTGGATGAAGTTCAGTACTTTTCATTATACATTTCTACACTCCTCTCTTTTACACGCTTTTCTATGACAACAATGTTGTGGATGAAGTTCAGTACTTTTCACTATACATTTCTACACTCCACTCTTTTACACGCTTTTCTATGACAACAATGTTGTGGATGAAGTTCAGTACTTTTCATTATACATTTCTACACTCCTCTCTTTTACACGCTTTTCTATGACAACAATGTTGTGGATGAAGTTCAGTACTTTTCATTATACATTTCTACACTCCTCTCTTTTACACGCTTTTCTATGACAACAATGTTGTGGATGAAGTTCAGTACTTTTCATTATACATTTCTACACTCCACTCTTTTACACGCTTTTCTATGACAACAATGTTGTGGATGAAGTTCAGTACTTTTCATTATACATTTCTACACTCCTCTCTTTTACACGCTTTTCTATGACAACAATGTTGTGGATGAAGTTCAGTACTTTTCATTATACATTTCTACACTCCACTCTTTTACACGCTTTTCTATGACAACAATGTTGTGGATGAAGTTCAGTACTTTTCATTATACATTTCTACACTCCTCTCTTTTACACGCTTTTCTATGACAACAATGTTGTGGATGAAGTTCAGTACTTTTCATTATACATTTCTACACTCCTCTCTTTTACACGCTTTTCTATGACAACAATGTTGTGGATGAAGTTCAGTACTTTTCATTATACATTTCTACACTCCTCTCTTTTACACGCTTTTCTATGACAACAATGTTGTGGATGAAGTTCAGTACTTTTCATTATACATTTCTACACTCCTCTCTTTTACACGCTTTTCTATGACAACAATGTTGTGGATGAAGTTCAGTACTTTTCATTATACATTTCTACACTCCACTCTTTTACACGCTTTTCTATGACAACAATGTTGTGGATGAAGTTCAGTACTTTTCATTATACATTTCTACACTCCACTCTTTTACACGCTTTTCTATGACAACAATGTTGTGGATGAAGTTCAGTACTTTTCATTATACATTTCTACACTCCTCTCTTTTACACGCTTTTCTATGACAACAATGTTGTGGATGAAGTTCAGTACTTTTCATTATACATTTCTACACTCCTCTCTTTTACACGCTTTTCTATGACAACAATGTTGTGGATGAAGTTCAGTACTTTTCATTATACATTTCTACACTCCTCTCTTTTACACGCTTTTCTATGACAACAATGTTGTGGATGAAGTTCAGTACTTTTCATTATACATTTCTACACTCCACTCTTTTACACGCTTTTCTATGACAACAATGTTGTGGATGAAGTTCAGTACTTTTCATTATACATTTCTACACTCCTCTCTTTTACACGCTTTTCTATGACAACAATGTTGTGGATGAAGTTCAGTACTTTTCATTATACATTTCTACACTCCACTCTTTTACACGCTTTTCTATGACAACAATGTTGTGGATGAAGTTCAGTACTTTTCATTATACATTTCTACACTCCTCTCTTTTACACGCTTTTCTATGACAACAATGTTGTGGATGAAGTTCAGTACTTTTCATTATACATTTCTACACTCCTCTCTTTTACACGCTTTTCTATGACAACAATGTTGTGGATGAAGTTCAGTACTTTTCATTATACATTTCTACACTCCTCTCTTTTACACGCTTTTCTATGACAACAATGTTGTGGATGAAGTTCAGTACTTTTCATTATACATTTCTACACTCCTCTCTTTTACACGCTTTTCTATGACAACAATGTTGTGGATGAAGTTCAGTACTTTTCATTATACATTTCTACACTCCACTCTTTTACACGCTTTTCTATGACAACAATGTTGTGGATGAAGTTCAGTACTTTTCATTATACATTTCTACACTCCACTCTTTTACACGCTTTTCTATGACAACAATGTCGTGGATGAAGTTCAGTACTTTTCATTATACATTTCTACACTCCTCTCTTTTACACGCTTTTCTATGACAACAATGTTGTGGATGAAGTTCAGTACTTTTCATTATACATTTCTACACTCCACTCTTTTACACGCTTTTCTATGACAACAATGTTGTGGATGAAGTTCAGTACTTTTCATTATACATTTCTACACTCCTCTCTTTTACACGCTTTTCTATGACAACAATGTTGTGGATGAAGTTCAGTACTTTTCATTATACATTTCTACACTCCACTCTTTTACACGCTTTTCTATGACAACAATGTTGTGGATGAAGTTCAGTACTTTTCATTATACATTTCTACACTCCTCTCTTTTACACGCTTTTCTATGACAACAATGTTGTGGATGAAGTTCAGTACTTTTCATTATACATTTCTACACTCCTCTCTTTTACACGCTTTTCTATGACAACAATGTTGTGGATGAAGTTCAGTACTTTTCATTATACATTTCTACACTCCTCTCTTTTACACGCTTTTCTATGACAACAATGTTGTGGATGAAGTTCAGTACTTTTCATTATACATTTCTACACTCCTCTCTTTTACACGCTTTTCTATGACAACAATGTTGTGGTTGAAGTTCAGTACTTTTCATTATACATTTCTACACTCCTCTCTTTTACACGCTTTTCTATGACAACAATGTTGTGGATGAAGTTCAGTACTTTTCATTATACATTTCTACACTCCTCTCTTTTACACGCTTTTCTATGACAACAATGTTGTGGATGAAGTTCAGTACTTTTCATTATACATTTCTACACTCCTCTCTTTTACACGCTTTTCTATGACAACAATGTTGTGGATGAAGTTCAGTACTTTTCATTATACATTTCTACACTCCACTCTTTTACACGCTTTTCTATGACAACAATGTTGTGGATGAAGTTCAGTACTTTTCATTATACATTTCTACACTCCTCTCTTTTACACGCTTTTCTATGACAACAATGTTGTGGATGAAGTTCAGTACTTTTCATTATACATTTCTACACTCCACTCTTTTACACGCTTTTCTATGACAACAATGTTGTGGATGAAGTTCAGTACTTTTCATTATACATTTCTACACGCCTCTCTTTTACACGCTTTCTCATGACAACAATGTTGTGGATGAAGTTCAGTACTTTTCATTATACATTTCTACACTCCACTCTTTTACACGCTTTCCTATGACAACAATGTTGTGGATGAAGTTCAGTACTTTTCATTATACATTTCTACACTCCTCTCTTTTACACGCTTTCTTATGACAACAATGTTGTGCATGTATTTCAGTACTTTTCATTATACATTTCTACATTCCTCCACTCTATTCTACACTTCTCTCTTTTGCTCTTATGTCAGTTCTACTCCCTTTAGAAACCCACAGTTAAGACGTCCGCGCAAGCTGACCTTGCATTTTATATTCACTTTCTTGTGCAACCCTATTATTTCCATTTGGTGCTCCTGGTAGGTTAAAACGTTATGATAGCTTCAACCGAGACCAATTTGTATTGTAAACTGTTATCAAACTAAATCGGTAATAATCCGTAACACAATCTGCTTGGCAAATGTTTTGGGACTTCCTTCATTTAAGAGCACACAGCTGAAATGTTTTTACTGCCAAAGTGTGTTGATTAAATTTGAGGTAGATTTTATTTTTTAGTAAGTAGCCAATATATTTTAACATACTCGCAAACATTTAGGGCTATTTCGTCAACGCAAAGCAGCTATTTCCCTGGCATTAATATGCGTCTAGTTTCCACGAAGAATGGCGCCTTTATTTGTATGATCAGTCTATTTTCCACTAACACTAGGTGCCGTGTTAAACTGATAGGAAAACAAATCGGGTAAAGTCTGGCAAGTGGTGTATCAGCACCTTACTATCACGAAAAATAATCTCTTTCCACTGTGTAATAGAAAAGTGTAAACACCGGACCACAAAGAACTTTGGAAAGCTTACAGTTGGTAATAGGAGAGGATTTTATTAAACCTGTTTTAGGGTCGATATTTTACTTTCATACCTCGTTCATGTCACATAGTACACCCTGATGTAATATTAACTGTATAATTCCACATTAATTATTAAAATTTATATGTTTCATTTAACACTTCTTGTTGCACAAACGTTTAAGAGAAATTTTTAACCTCGACATACATGTTGCATCAACTAAGTTGCATCGTCATTCACTAATATACTATACAATTAGTATAAACTATATATTACCATATTTTAAAAATTATTAAATTTCCAAATTAAAGGCTTTACCTTTTCAGATGAAAATCCACTCATTAATATAACTATCTTAGGAATATTTGTATTGAAGATACGTGTTTCAAATCATTTTGTTTATAGAATTGTGTTGTATTCTTTTTGCTTATATATCAAAACAAATTTCAGAGATAGGTTTCATTGGTCATTCTCAATTTTTATTTTTTTTAATTAGGCCCATTTATTTTTATTTATATTCCAAAACCTATGCATTTGTAAAAAGTAATCTTTTTCTTCATTAACAACATTTTTATAAAGCAAATTTACACGGTGGAACTCTACATTTGAATAACTTATGATGTTTACCTTACTTTTCTATTCAACTTAGATATTCATTTAAAAGTAAGTTTACAAAAACAAATTAAATTATTACTGATTCTACTATCGACAGTCTCCTTTTCTTTCTGGATTCTGGCTCTACAAAAAAATTCAAAAATTGTATAACGCCTTCACTTTCAACTTGAAAATAAATTTGAAGTTTTTATGTAAAAAGAGTTTATAATATTTGTAGATTTATTATTGTTCGATAGGTGTGTTTTCTGTTGTTATCTCAGAAGCCTAACCACTAAAATTCTGTAAGGAAAAAGTCAATTGTTGTCTAACAACAATACTGATTAGTGATTAATAAAGAATGATATCAAATAAACAAAACATAGCCACGACTTCCTTTCAAAGTTCCAACTCGCATGTTTTATACGTAAATTTTAAAAGATCTATATTTAAAAGTGTCTATTTTCTAAGGAGAAAAAAAAACACAACTTTTTCAGAACTAGAAATTTTTCGTCTGTAAAATTTCAGGCAATCACCTGTCGTCCCGGTAAGAACCAACACTTTGTCTCCACCGCATTTGCATTCAAACAGCTGTTTAGCAAAATAATCTGTAGGTAACATTGAAACCCAATATTTTACGTGTAATCTACCGAATATAAAACCTTCAGATATGGACATTAACTCTATTTTTTCAGCTCGAAACATATTTTGAAAAAGTCTTTCTCTTTCGCTTGTATTATCTTCAATTTTTCAAACGTTATTCACCAATCTTTGAATTATTAACAGAAGCTGAAAAATGTAGCACTTTACTTTCATTTCTTTTTTTAAAAGTCAAACGTTTAAAAGTAAAAACGTGTTTCCAATCAAGAAGGCATTACAATTTTCACTGTTGTTAATATTTTAGATAGACAAATAGACTGCAAGATATTTAGAAGGTGACGTCAGTCTTATACTATGTCAAAGCGACAGCTGAGATGAATTATTCAAAACAGCATAGCGAGATGTTGCAGAAATTAAAGTAGGTCAAGGGGGTAGACTGGAGGCAAGCAAGCCTCCAGATGAAGAGAGTGATTTCTAAGAAACAATTTTATAGAATGTCTTGCAGGGTTAGAAATGTGATCAAGTTTTGAAAGAAAATGTTATTATTTTTCAAACTTAAACACATCTCTGTATTATTAGATTTATAGATGTATAATGTAGACACAGATACATTTGCTTGTAGTTGTAAAATCCTTGCGAATATTAGAGTTATAATATAAGTTATGATATTTTAATGTTTTAACTAATAATATAACATAGAAAGCGTTTATCGAATTTTATCGGTTACCAAAACAAAAACATTTCATTACTACCTTAATCTTTAAAATCCTATGTTCAAAAATCTTTTGCCTTTCCCAACGAAATCACGACCTCTCTAGTTGACTCGTTTCGAAAGGCTCAACCTACACTACACTAACAAAGGCAAAAGACCTCTGTACTCAAATACCTACACGTCTATTGAATTAAGTGAGAATTTCCATTATTACGAACTTGTCAATAGTCCCCAACATTCTCTAGTTACAACTTGTCCAATCGTTGTCACCAACTGTCTTCATGTTCGTTTTGTTTTTCAACTATTTTAGTTTATTTATCTTCTTCTTTCATACTCTATTCACTCTTTCCTAGACATCTAGTTCCTCCTTTTTTGCAATTCTAATTGTATTAAATCTCATTCTGCACTTTTTCTCATATAAAACAAAAAATATCTCAACCCAGTCTTTTTAATTCTCATTTATTCGTCAACCTTTTATGATTTTTCAAGATTCCAGGGAAGTTTTTTGGGATAAAAATTATATATTTTTCAACAAAATATATGAATACATAATACTTCTTTGTTTTATTGTTATTATTGTAAATATTTCATTAAAATAATAATAATATTATAATATCTAAATGAAGAAGAATAATTAAATATCTTCAAGTTTTCCACCCAAGTGATACTGACAAAACTTCCAAGAGTTGGTAATCGCTTGAAAAATATGTAATAATATGAACTGAAAACAATTGGTATTTTGGATTCAGTATGTATAGTCACATAGATTTATTTAGCTTGGATTCAGCATTTTCAGATTACCAGCTCTTGAAAGACAGACCGTAAATATTGGCGAAAAGATAGAAACATTATAATTAATAATATTCCTCGTATTAATATAAAATATTATCAAGTACCTCGTATACTGTTAACTGTTTTTTTTATATATATAGCGTTTTGTTTTTTACAATAACTAATTTACTTTAATTCTTAGTTCAAAGTTGTAGCAATTACAGATAGTTATATATATTTCATTGGTCTAGCTATAATTTGCCGGTAGGCGTCAAACTCTTACATTTATTATTTCAACTAATACATATCTTATAAAAATGTGCTAAATTACCTTAGGGCGTGTATAGGTTACTGCATTTGGTTTGATAGAAGTTATATTTAATGGCTTAAATTACTTATTATTTCTTTAATAAATTTATAAAAAC